>BOSO01023635.1:10934-21985 GCA_018403395.1 Gorsachius goisagi | reverse complement strand
TGACCTCTAGGGGTCCCTTCCCACCCAAAACATTCTGTGGTTCTAAGATTTGTGCATATGTGGCTACTTGACTGTGTGCATCATTACATGCAGTTTGGATTTATGTACATGCTGAGGTGGCACTCTATCAAAACAGTCAAATTTTTTTCTATTATATCTGATAATGGGTTGTAATACTCGAGTTATAGTGAATCTGACATAGAAAATATGTTGCTGTTTTCCAATATTCCTTATTTCTGTGACTGTAGTGTTCAGTAGCTGAAAAACTAGTTCAAAAATCACCTAAATATTAAGATTTCTGGTGCAAAAAGAGCTGGCTGTAGAAAAGGGGAGCAGGCTCTTCCCCTGCAAATTCCCTTTTTGATTCCATCCTTATTGAAAGCTATCAAAGCCTTCCTCAGTCATGCTTTTAGGATTGTACAAATCATTATAGTCCGTGTCTTCTCTGGGGTAGAGAAGCCTTTTCTTGACGGTGCTGCAGATTCTCCTGACTTTAGCATGCCTCTTGGTGTGCCAGGGCTCTTCTAAAGCTGCAGCTCATGGGGTTCTATGGGAAATGAAACCTTCTTTTTTGTTTTGTGTTGGCTTTTTTATTTTGGGGGTGGGGGAGAACTTGTAACACTGTCCCTAAAGAAACTAATTAAAGACAAATAAATATATGTAATTGGGAAACTGTAAATGCCAGTTGTTATGGCTAAGGACTGGCTTGTGGCTTCTTCCTCCCTCCTTTGGCAGGAGTAATCCAAGCGTGTGCTACCTTTACCCCGGGCAACATCTCAAAGGGATGGTTTTGGGGGTGCTCCTTTACCCAACACTGGTGCTCATGCTCCCTGGCTGAGAGGCTCTGCCTGCGGGATGCCTTTCAAAAAGGTGAAGGGGTTTCCATCATTGCTGCCGTTTCCAACAGTTCCTTGTCCAGCTCAAAATGCTGCATGGTGTTTGGTTTTGGCCATCGGGCACATCCATGCGTGCATTGCTCTGGAAATGCTGTGGTGTTCACTTTGAAGGGGGTAAAAATGGCATTTTGATCATTATCTTGAGCAAAATAGGGGCAGCACAGTAAAGCAACCACATGAATAGTTGCTAAACTGTAGCGAAAATTACTTCAAAAATCTTTAACAGCTACAAAAGCATTGAACCCCATCGTTATCTGAATGCTGCATGCTGCCTCAGTACCAACGCTGATTTTGGCTTGACACCACCGCTGCAGGGCAGTCTGTACACAAGGATCAAGCATGGGGCTGCCAACCCAACCCAAGGGCTCTGCTGGGGTCAGTCCCATCGCGCTTGCTCCTCACAAATAAATGTGCTATGAGCCCCAGCTTATAGAGGTCAGAAACTTTATGCGAGTTGTCCAGGGCTTGAAGTCAATGGGAAAATTTCTGTGGATTCCATCAGGAGCTGGATCCATCCAACAGCAAATTAAAAACAGAACCAAAACCTTGTGGCTCCCGGGCGTTTGCCTTGCAAACAGAAATTGTGCTGCTGTAGCAGGACCGGAGGCGACCGAAGCGCTGGCCGTATTGCACGATGGGGAAAGCTGGGCAGCTGGGTGCAGCAGCAGTTTTAATCCTGTTTCATTTGTGTGGTCAAAGACTTTGAGGCTGGCTCAGCCCCCATTCCCTGCTCCCATTCTCCTGCCTGAATTTGCCCCGTTTGCTCCCTTGCAGGAAAAGCCCAGCCTCCCCATCCAGGGAGGCTGATGCTCTGCAAGCAAAACCCGGCCCTGCGTGGAAAAGGGCTAGGAAACGTTATATTGCTTTTGTCTAGCCGTAATGAAAATAAATGGGGGCTTCAATTTGAAGTAGTTACTAAAAATTTGTTCTTTCCTCTGCCCTAATTCCAAAGCTGACTTGCAGCTAATTAGACTGAGTCGAGCACGTTCGCGCTGTGCTGTGCTAGTGTAAACAGCAGCCATCTGAGTTTCATTACAATAAGGAAATAAAATAAACACAGGGCCAGAAAACAGTAGTTTGGGCATGGCTCATTACAGCACAATGCAGTTAAATTTTTTTTTTTGTAGAGGCAGCGGGATCGGACAGGGAGCGAAGGGGACTCTCTTCATGTTTCTGTCCTGAACTTTTCCTCCCCAGTGCATCACAGGGAAAAGCAAAGCCCCTGCTGCTCAGCTCATGGCTTAAAAACACCCCTGAAGCCTGCAAACGGTGCCTGGCTGCAAAGCTGCCTTTATCCCCTTGCCCCCAGGGTTCCTCGTCTTGGCCAGGCGGAAGCTCGGGGGAAAGCATGAAGGTGAGACCCCAGGTCTGGAAGCCCTGTGTCAGGCTGCTCCCATGGGCTGGATCAGCGGAGAGGGCCAAAGATAAATCACAGCTTTTTTTTTTTCCCCCCTCCCCTTTGTCTTTTAATAATAATTTTGCATTCAGTGAAGGGGATCCCCGTTACTTGCTTCTCGCGTGGAACCTTTTGCCTACAGCAACTGCTGTCTGCTGCTGGGAGCCCTGGGGCACAGCAGGCTAAGGAGACAACTCCCAGGCAGCATCTTCACCCACTTTGGAAATACCCAAGGGCCAAAATTTCTGAGTTCCAGGAAAACTTGGGCTGTGGTCCAAGCCCTCAACTCTCCCTTCCCATCACCCTTCAGCTGGAGCAGGGAGCTCCATGAGGGAAGCCTCTACTTTTTCCTCTGCTGGATCCCTCCTGAAAGCATTTTCCTTGCAGAGGGGCTGGAAATCTCCTGTGCGCATGTGGATGGTGTACTGAATGGGAAAGCCACAAGCAATAGAGCCAGCTTTGTCCAAAGCACTATCCACCCTTGCATACATGATCTGTAAGATATTCTCATTCTCCCTGGATTCTGTCTCGTGTTTCCAGAGCCCAGCTGGAGCTCATCTCTGCTCAAGCTGTATGGATCTGGCTTTCCCTGGATTAGCTCATCATTAAATACAGATCGACCAGAGACTGCTAAACCAGATTTTTCCAAAGGCAAAAGTGCTGCTGCTGTTGGGTGAATTAAGTCTTCTCCTTATCTGGCACCATGGCAGGATTTTCTGCTGGCTCTGCTCTCCCCTATCTGTTTGCAGGTGCCCTGGCTCCTGTGGACTTCTGGTTATCGCTCGACGTGGTTCTGTAACTCATTAGAAACTTTTCTTACTGCCAAGACTACAGAGTGGGAGAAACATTCTGCTTTGAGATACTTGCAGCAAAAAAAGGAAATAACTTCAGCATGGGGGAAAGATCTGCCGTGGCAGAAGCAGCCTGAGACCCGGGGGTGAGCCAAGGGGAGCTCGGGCAGGTCTGGCTCATGTGGGCTTGAAGGGCATGGGATGGGAGCGGTGCCTTCAACTGTGCCAAAATCATATGGGCTGAAAGGTGAGAGTCATCCGACTCCTACCCATGGACTCTGCCTGTGCATGGACTTGCATCAAACTGGGCTTTTTGTCCAGAATTTTAAAGAAATGCACACAAGGAAAACATTTTGCCACACACATCTTTCTCCTCCTCTTTCAGTCTACTCCAGGGGTATCAGTTCTGCCTCAAGATCCCAATCCGTTCTAACCCTATTCCCACAAAAGGTATTCCTGGTATTTTTCACAGCTTTCACAAAAGTTTGTTTTATTTGTAATTCTTTTGAGTGAAGGTTTTCCCCTAGATTCTATGTATTCTGCAAGAAAACATTACCTGAACCTTGAATATTAGACTGGATTTACTCGTGTAAAGTGACGGTAAATATTTTACTGGTTTGGGAATAGAATTAGAATACGTTATATCCCTCAAGAAATAAATTCAAACCCCTGTTAGGGTAACCTGGGGGTTTTATTTGTCAGAAATAAAAAAAAAAATTGGCTCTGCTACCAATCACTTGGGTGTTTTCTAAACCAATTTTAAAGCAAAATTCAGCCTCTGATCCTCTTGAGGGCCAAGTTTTTGCAGCCCCCATCACCTGCAAAGGGTGCTGTCCCCCACAGGATTCAGATCTGAAATTAATACTGTGCTTTTAAATAATTAATAATAAGAGAAATGATAACCTGGATGGCTGCGCAGTCAGCACAGGAAGAAAAATAAAAACTCAACTGAAACGCCCTGAAAGTCCAGAGCCATTATGAGACCAGCTTAAAAAACACTTTATAGCCTAAAATTTTATTTGCACCTTTGAATGAACCAGTTTATTCCACAGGAGAAAAAAAAAAAAGCCTTTCTTCTTTTAGAGCTATGGGGTCAGTTATTTGAAAATGTGTAAAGGCTGGAAAGTAATCGGGTAAAAAGCATTTGAGTGACAAATTTGAGACAAAAACCTAAATGCAACACTGAAACGTGGGTCCTGGAATCAGCACTAAAATTAATCTGTGGAAGCAGTTGCCTATCCATAAAAGAAGAAAGGCAGCTTTTTTCTGCTGCTGAGGTTTATAAATGATGAGCGTGGCTTTAAACAAATGTCTGGGTATTCTAATGCTGAATGCTGCCCTTCCTGTGTGAGCAGGCCCCAGTTTGTGACTTTGAAGCCTTTTTTTTTTTTTTTTGAAGAATGGCCTGCATATAACAAAAAATAATAAAAGCACTATGATTTGGGGGGAACTGCATACTGATGTTGGTGGGAGTAGTTGAAACCCAGTTTGTAAAAGGGGTTAGGTAAAAAAAGGAATTAAGGGTGCTTCTCTTCTCCCATCTTACGTAGGGCTAGAATCTCTTCTCAGTGAGAACCCAATGCATTGGATGCCTTCAGTTTAAATTTCCAGTAGCAGCAGAAAAAAGGGATGCAAGCCCTTCAGGGCGGATGGGAGAGGATGTGCACTGGTCCCACGGCCCCGGGGCGAGCGCATCCCACCTCGATGGTGGGCTTGGACTGCATGTGGGTAGAGCTGAGCAGAGCCCTGGCTTCCCTGCATTTGCGTGGGTTTTTTTCTCTTGAACAAACTTCAGGAATTTCCCAGACTTGCTTGTTGCAGTGCAATGGTGTTCCCAGTTGATGGCTGTGCCACCGGTGCCAGACACTAGCCCGAAGCCCTGGGGAAGCAGCACTAAGCTCTCCCTGGCCACCGCCCCATCCAAGACCACCATGGGCATGGACGTGCCCCACGGGGTGGCTGCAGAAAACTGCATGCCCCACTGGCATGAAAATTGCCCTTTCCACAGGGATTTGCTTGCCACTGGGAGCCCCTGTGCCCCTGGCTGCAGCCGTTCAGCTGGCACTCAGTGAGACCTGGCCCCGGCGCAGGGTGATGCGTGGGGGGGCCAGTTGGCAGCTGGTGTGTGCCAGGAAGGTGAGAGCCAAATCTCCCTCTGGTCCTCCCCCACCTAAATCTGGAGTCATGCGGTGGCGTGGACCCCATGGTGGGGGCCCTCCAGATAGACACCAGCTGGGGGGTGGGGGGGCTGGCACTGGGATGAGTGGGTGGGAAGCATCTCCTGGCCCTGCATCATTTTGGTTTCAGCCTCGTCTTCCCAAAGCAAGGAGGAGATTGCTCAGGAGCCCTCCAGCAGGGAACAGGATGGAGAAGTCCCTACTGGTGGGACTGGGCCATGAAAGAGTTAAATAGCTGTTGTTGTGAGCTGCTGTTTTATTTTCCTGTGCATTATATTAATAAGGAGCACCTTGAAACAACAGCTCCGATTTATCCTCATCTCTTCCCCCCCCTTTTCCAAAAAAGAAAAAAATTAGAGCGTTTTTTACCACTGTTTGCTTTTCCAGTTTCTTTAATTTGGGTAATTGCTTAGTCAATTCTCAAAAATATATTTTCTGTCTTAAAAAAACAGCAGAAAATGACAGATCACCTTCCTTTCCATCCCAGCGTTGGCATGTGGGTCCCAGATCCAGCCTTCTTGCTCCGGCGCCACACCAGCCTCCCCTACTTAATTAATTTCCCTTCATTTGTGCAGCCTTGCACTTAAAGAGACAGTGTCCCAATTTTGATGGTTTGGCTTTGGCGAGATTTCAAAAGTGGCACTCCTTAAATCTTTTTTTTTTTTTTTGAAACTTCCTGGTGTGCTGTATGGCAAAGAGTTGGCATTTTTAAATTCCCACCACTCCCACTCTTCCTCCCCCCTTCCCTGTCTCCCTCTGCTCTCTAGCACTCAAGATCCAGATCAGGCTATTTGGAAAGGGAAGGATGCCTGGGACCTCATTTCTTGCCTGTGCTTGTGTAAGGGCAGCACGGTTTGGTCTAATCAAGCTCTCAAGTGCTTGAAGGTCCAAGACCTGCTGAAGCCTCCTGGTGTTGGCTCTTCATGCAACCCTGCGCTGCTCAAAGCCTGGGGTTCCTCTAGGTCAGCACGCTTAGACCAAGCTCCCCTATTCGTGGCCTCTGCCATCATCAATGGTAGCGAAGGCTTTGATCCAACCACCCCAAAGCATAAGCATGTTGGACTTTTGGAGCAAGCCTTGTGCTTGGATTGGGCAGGGGGTTCAGGTTTAAAACCCGTTGGTTTGCTTCTGTACGAAGGTGATGTTATTCTAGCTCATATCTTTCATTCCAGATGCAGGATTAAGACATTTCCTCTTCTTTGTTCCATTTCGCTCCACACAAGTGAAAGGGAAGAACGTGCCAGAAAGACTTGTTTTTAAATTATTTTTTTAAAATCACATTTATTATACATTTTCCTTCATTGTCCCACTGTTCTTTTTCAAAAGCTCATTGTGGGCATGGGTGTTCATCAGTCAAAGGCAGGGCTGCTACTGCTAAGCAGCATCCCACGAAGCCACCTTTCCTCTTTGTCCACAACTTGCAAGCTCCAGCCCTAAATCATTCTCCTCCTTTTGCTCTCCCCCCCCACCACAATGTGACCCTTGCAGTGCCTCCCAGCTCCTCGCAGGGACCTCCTGCCCTGTCCCTGCCTAATGCTGGGGGGGCTTGTGAGTTTAAAAACCAGAGATGCGAATGTACTTGGATAGGAAATACCACCAGGAGTTGGGAAGACCGGCTGCAAGCTTTTCCCTGTATCTGGCAAACCTTAGTAAAATGGACATTAGAATGGCTGCCAGTTGTATTTTGCACCTCCTATGAAGATCTGCGTAAAGGATTCCACCAGCTTTGATGGGCTCTGAAATCATCTGGTGGTCTGCTTGTCCTGCTGCGATTGGAAGCATGAGTGCCAAAGTATGTCAGATTTTGTTGCTCCCGTGCTTTTTGTCCCTGGAGGCCCTGGGTAGCCTGATCTCACGAGAGGTGTAGAGTTGAGTTTTCAGACCTCTGAGGTTTTTATCATTTGGATAAGCATCAAACTTACCTGAGGTGAACTGAAACTCCTTGTGGCTTGAGGAGGATCTTTAAGAACAAGCTGATATTCCTTTTTTTTTTTTTTTGAGCTCAATAAAGAGAATCTCCTGAGACCAGGAATGTTGTCCACTCTCCAGGAACTTAGAGATGTCTTCCAGCACCATGCCCAGCTGTCCTAAGCTTCTAGGAAGCTTGGGGATGAAAGCTCCCCTGGACAAATGGACCTTGTGGCTCCATTCTCGGGGCTCTGAGTCCCATGGAGACCAGGGACAAGTGTCTGCAAACTCCCACCTCCTGTTTTCAGCAGAATAGGACATCTGCTTAAAAGAGCAAAAGTTGGCAGGGGTCAAGCCTGGTGCCCAAGGCTCGCACTAAATTCAATCAAGCAAAATAGTCTCTAGTCAGAACTTATCTCCTCCCAAAATAAAACATACAGTAGAAGAAGAAACAAATTGCTTGACACCTCATTAGCAATTGTAAGCAGACTCCATTTTCACTCCAGGGTCTCATTGGAGTGATTTGTGAGGCAGCTTTTCCCTACCTCTGCCTATCCCTCTTAATGGCCCGCATTTTGAAGGAGTTGGAGGCAATGCAAGAACAACAGTGATTATTTGTGTTCTTCTGGGACACCCGTCCCGCTGTCTGCTGCTGGAGTGCCCCTCTACCTGGTGTTGTTTCTGGAACCTGAAGCCTGTTTCACATTGCTTCTGTGCATGTGTGGGGCTGATTGTTAGGAGGATGCAGTTGGCCTGGAGCAAGATAACCAAAGCTCATGTGTCCTCTCGGAGCTAAAATGTGGATTAAAGTGAGCCAGCTGACTGGGAGCTTGATGGTGGGGACATACAACTACGTACACACGTGTGAGTGTTGGGTGAAGGCTGTTGCTTCAGGGCTTGAAAAAAGTTGTTGGCTGACTGTGTTCTCATGCTGCAGAAGAGCACAGCCCAAAAAGATGAAAGAGAAGGAACAAAACCCGCTCCTATAACGATCAATTTGTTCCCTCTTAATTAACTGTCCAGCCTCATCACAGTTTGATCCCACCACGCTTCCTCCACAGTTTTGCTTTCACATCTTGGCTTGAAAAGCAATTTAGTTTCAATTTCAAGACCTTTTTGTTCTTGACTTTTCTCCCCCAAATTCACCACCCACCCACCCGCCACAGCAGGAGATGTCTCTCAGGAAACCAGTTCCATGCTCAGTAATAATTTTTGAAATGTAAGCACATCAAAAAGGACTTTGACAAACACAGTAAGGCTTTGGAGGGAACCGTTTGTTGTTGTGTTGGGATTTTTTTTTCGGTCTGCATGCCCATTTTTCAAATCCACAGGCACAAGCAGATAACTTATCTCAGGCAGGAGCAGCAAGGAGCCCTCTGGAGCGAGGCAAAGGGCGGTGGTTTGGCAGCCTGGCCCCAAGGGAACATTCCTGCCGTAAGGAAGCAGCCTGGGAGAGAGATTGCGATTGTTTCTGGGATTTAAAATTTTTCTCAATGCCAGGTATCTGTCCCGCCAGGGGGAAGAGAGATGTTACTGTGTACTTCTCTCTTGATTTGACTCAGAAGTGGAATGGAATAACCCAGAACTAAAAAAAAAAAAAAAAAATCTCATTTGTCTTCTGGTCTTATGTTCTTCCATTGAGGTCTCATTTTGAATTTTCCAGACCATCTTTCAGGAAAAAAAAAATCCTCTACTCCCTCCATCAGAAAATAAAAAGCTGTTTTTCTTATTGGAGTGGGTACTGATGCTCTGTCAGTGAAACAATGCTTGAGTCCTTCAAACAAAATTGTAATATGGAAATCAGTGCTTGTGACTACAGGTCATCATTCTGATGGAGCCATTACCTTGTAACACTCAAACTGTGATCTTCTTGCTCTTCAGCAACTTCTTTAGTTGTTTCTTTTTCGTCAGCACATCCTGACGTTCTTCCCTGATAATTTAATTTTATTTTTTTTTATTTTGTTATACTGGATTTGATTCCTCCTCTCATCAAAATATTCCAGCATCAGGCAGTTTAACCTTGCAGACAGCAATGAATTTTCACTGTTAAAAAAAAAAAAATAGAACCCCCAGATAAAGACCTATCTGTTTGAATTCCGTTTCCCTCATCCTGTTCATGTAAAGATATTTCGCCCTGGCTGACTTCAGCCATTTAATACAGCTGGGCCAAGCCAGTTTCCGGAGATCCCTCGCTCTCCCCACCAACTCTGGAACAACCCTAGCTAACTGTTCTAGACCAGACTCCTAACGTTGAGCAAGCCAAAAATAAGATGGGGCCTCCCTCACCTGTGCAAGGGAGGCTGATATTAAAATGATACCTGATGGAATTTGCTTTGTGAGGGGGGAAAAAAATGTTGCTACTGGTTTTCTCGAACTTTTTTTGTAATGGAACTGGAGAGTGCAGTTGGTTCTGATAAAAGGAATAACGTACGGCTAACGGGCTGAGGGAGGGCAGCTCCGAGCTGAAAGAACAGCCCTGCAAGGGCTGGTACAGTAGCAAAACCAGCAACACCGTGAATATATTACCCAGGGATCTAAGGCCAATGCACGTTGTATTGGACACCCACCGTTGAATGTAAATCCATAGTGCTGAAATACCGTATATTTATTATGGAAGGCAAAGCTGAGGACAGTTTCTGTTTGATGGGCTCCCGGTGATGAATGGATTGCTTCATTCGAGTAAATGAACTGTCAGAAACAATGGCTGCACAGTACAATTTCTCTCCCCGTCCCCGAAGGGCAGGAAAGCTCTGCAGCCAAAATAAAGTTGTATTTTTTTGTTAAGTCTAGTGAGGTGGCAGGCTTGGGTAGAAAATGCAGAGAAATGGCTATGGATAGTTTGACCCTGAAAAAGCCCACCTCTTAGCTAAAGGCATCTATGTTGTGGGCAGGCTTCTCTCAAATTGAAGCAAGGTGAAGGTATCTGCCTAGGCAAGGCTCTAGAAGCCCTCGCTCTGGTTAGGGTCAGAAGCGGGTGTTTGGGAGAGTCCCAGTGCCACCAGAGACGAAGCAATGAGGTAGACTGGGCTCTTGGCACGTCCCTGTCTTCTCCTGCAAGCCAGGAGCTTGGGACCCACGAGCAGGCCAGGAGAAAGAAGTCTCCTTGCTCATCTGGCAGCACGTGTGGTGGTCCCACAGGACTTGATCATAACCCCTGTCTGAAACTGTGGAAGGATGAATCCTTCTGTGATCAGAAGAGGGGGCAGCTAAGCACTGTGAGCTACTGTCTGGGCCAGGGGAGTGGTTAATCAGAAGTCTGGAAGCAGCCCCCAGGATTCGGAAGAGGCAAACCAGCTCTCCAGCTGTGTGGTCTATCCAGCACTTCATTTCTGAGGGGTGGGAGAGATGGAGACAAGACCTTCTCTACATCCCCCCCCCGCTCAGCCTTCAGACCACTCTTCTGAGGTGCCTTCACCGAGTGTCTAAAGCTACAGGATTCCACGAGTCCTTGGGGGTCTTCACCAGAATTGTCCTTGATTCTTCTTCCTTTGTAGCCATGTTAATGGTGGTTTTACGCCCAGACATTCAAAACACCGCTCGGAGGTAAAATCCTTTACATTTCAGATGCTCTTTCTTTTTTTGGCTGAGTTCTCCTTTCCAGATCCCAGGGGCTACCTCAGCAGGGCTTGCTTTAGGGCCAGGGAACCCCGTGCTCCCCAGCACTGCCCAGGCTCTCAGGAGCCCCCAGCCATCCCCACCGCGAGGCAGAGAGTGTCCGCAGTGATGCTGATGGGGACGCCGCAGTAATCAGCCATCAGCCATAGCAGATCTCGCTGCTCCGAGTCACCCCTTTCTGAAATAATTTCCTGGAGATGTCTTTATCTAAGAGGAAAAATAAAATCATGTAAGAGCAATTTGGGGGTTTCACAGAATCCCACACTGG
>BOSO01023634.1:10425-54124 GCA_018403395.1 Gorsachius goisagi | reverse complement strand
CCAGGGACTTCACCCGACTGCCATGACTTTTCAAATATCATGGAGAGTGGCTTGGCGACCACATCGGCCAATTCCTTCAGGACTCTGGGATGCATCTCATCAGGTCCCATGGACTTATGCACGTTCAGGTTCCTCAGGTGATGTTTTAAAATGTACAGAAAATTATAGATGTATGCAAGAAGTGAGCTCAGATGTGGAAAATTCCATTTTCTTTATCATGGGACAAATGCATGTTGTCTTTTTTACTTTTTTCTTCTTTCCTGCAATAGTATCAGGGAGGTTTGATTAATGTTTGGTAACATGAAATAAATATAAATATCCTCATAAGCATGAGGATATTTCTTTTCAATTCTTAAACAGCTATTTTTTCAAAGGCTAGGACTGAACATTCATTTCCCTATTTCCTGCCATGATTTTTCCTTCTTTGCATGATCCATGCAGAGTTAGTGGTGTCAAAAACTGTCAGCTACAGTTTCGTCTCAGTGTGTTATTTTATGCCCATATTTTAGGCTAGGAGTTTTATTACTTCATCTTGTGATTTGTGAACAGATGAGAAATATTATGAATGTTGTATAACTTGGTCTATGGAAACCGAGAAAATTGCTTTTGTTCTCAACACAAAGAGAGCATTGGTCAAGTTCTTTATTAATAGTACTCGAGAACCGAATCAACTTGATCCTGCCTTGTCTGTATTACAATAGCCAGAGTCCCCATATAAATAACTGATGACTGTACTGCATGACTTCACCTCACATTAACCTCTATCTGGATAGGAAGAAAGCTTTTTTTCCAGGCTGAAATTTATTTTTACAGTGTGACAAGATCCTATGCTATTTGTTTGTAGCTGACCACCTGGAAACCCTGCTACTTTAGTAAATACAGTTTGGACTTTAATCATAGTGGGTGGATCCTAGATAAGAACAACCTAAGTTTTTCTTTTTATGGATTAATCTTTATATTAGAAGATTCATTAGAAAATTACAAAATTAAGAAAGATTTGCTTAAGTTTTTATTAGTGTGTTCAATAGCATCTTGTATTACAAAATTTTCTTTACTGAAGCACTTTGTTAGGGAGATGAGAAAAGTCTTTATTTAGATGATGTTTTATTTGTTTTCAGACACGCTTACTCCTATACCTTGAGTCTGTATTTTGCATTCATAGAGCTTATTAATCCTTAAGGTTATACATACTGCACTCATTTGAGCTTGGGTGGGGAATATATTTTTTTTGAAATCAGATGAATTCCTATAAATTTAAAAGAAAAAAAAGCCCTATAAATTATGGACAGCTTAATCTAGTCTGTTGCTACAGGACAAGGGGTAATCATTTTAAAGTAAAAGAGGGTGGATTTAGACTAGATATAAGGAAGAAATTTTTTATAATGAGGGTGGTGGGACATTGGCACATGTTTCCCAGAGAGATGGTAGACACCCCATTCCTGGAAACATTCAAGGTCAAGTGAAATGGGGCTCTGAGCAACCTGACCTAATTGAAGATCTCTCTGTTCTTTGCAGAGCGGTGTTGGACTACATGACCTTTAAAAGACCCTTCCAACCCAAAAGATTCTATGATTCTATGATTCTGTGATTCTGTGATTCTATGATTCTGTGATCTGCTCAAATATAAGCTGCACTGAAATGCACAAAAAACTTATTTCAATTCATTAAATGTGGCAGAGATGTATTGAGGGAAACAGTTATGTTCACAGATATGTTGAACAGTAGTAGTATTATCTGAACACTTATAATTTAAACAGTAAGAAATTTTCATGGGGTCTTTTCCTCCTCCCATAAAGGTCAAACATACAGTTTTCATGGAATAGTGGAAAGAAGGGCAACTGCAGTAATAGGGGAAGAGCTCCACAGAGAAGCTGCTTGTGACTTCCTAAGGTTGTTGGGTTTGGGTTTGTTTTTTTTGTCACCAGTTCTTGCTTTAGTGTAGCTTTAACATTTTTTCAGCTCTTGCAGCATATGTCTGCTGTTAATCATTGCCTGGAAATTGCCAGAGTTTAGTGCAGTCCTTCTGTCTTTTTCCAACTCTGATGTGTTTCCTCCAAAACGAATTTTTCTAGGCTGGGGGTCCACCACCTCATTGCTCTGCCAGTTGGATAGTGCAATTCATAGGAAAGAGATTTCTTTTTCTTTACTGGAAAACCACAGTTTCTCTGGTTTATGTGAGAGAGCGTTTGCCCGTTTTAAAGAATAAAGATTAGTCAGAAAAAAGAGACAACAATTTCTCCTGAGACAGATGTATTCTAGATGTTAAAAAAAAAAAAGAAAAAAATCATGTATCAGTAAACAACCACCCTCAAAATAACCTTGCATCTATTAGCTTCTGAATATATCAAATTTGTGGGGAATTATAGCATACAGAATTTTTGTACTCCATTATAACAGTGTATGAAAATTGTGTTTTCTTGAAAGAGCTGAAAAAGGAATGTTCCCCCACTGTCCCCACACCCCTGAAATGAAATGTATTGTCAGAGCTTTTTGAGTCTTGCCAGGTCCATTCTGCTGCAACTTTTGTCTTTCATCTCATTTTGGGTGCATTGTTTCTCTATCTTACATGTTATCTAGGTCATTTGTGTAATAGTTTTCAGCAGCTAGGACGCCATACCAAAAAAGTAAAAATACTGTTTTAAGAAGTTAAGAAGCAGGAGGAAAGCAATCATAGTTGCAAATGATGTCTATAATAAATAAAAAGATTAATTCGATTAAATCCTTCCTTTAAAGCCTGCAGGGTAAAGTGAGACTGCTTTAATGGCATGGAATAAGGGGACAATATCTTTGGAATAATTTTGATTTGACTACTGCGTATTTTCTGTAATTGCTCAAGATCCTGACAAAAAAACCCCTACCTTTTGTATCTGTTTGAGCAAAAAAAGATTGGATTTTTTGCTGAGTCCAGAAATGGTGAGACAATATTTTTCAGGGGGTGTATGTAACATTTATTTTGTTTCCATTTGCTCCTGAGATACAATATCTTTTTTGCAAATCCTTATTCAGATAAAACAGCTTAGACTGAAAAATAAATCTGGCAGGGAAGTAGCAATTAATGACAAAAGATGTATTGCACTGCTGTGAGGAAGTTTGATTTAACTGAATTATTTAATTGAAAATCTACATTTTAAGTAGATACATGAGAATTTTACTCCTGAGTTTTTAAGAAAGGCATACCTGCATGATTAAATAAAAAAGAAAACTTGAGAGGCTAAACTCGTGAAATATAGAGCAAGTACATGGAGAAAGACATAGGGTAAACTGCTGAATTAATTAGTAGTATGGCTAATAATATGCTGTAAAATAGTAAAGCATTGTGCCACAGTTAGCGAACCATTGCAATATAAAAGTGGGAATTCCTGCAGCCTCTAAAGAGTGAAGTTTCTTTTTCTCTCTAGCTTAAGAAATGGTACCCTTCTTCATACTTTCAATGTACTTGGTCTACTAAAGCTCACTGTGAGAGGACTCTCCCATGCAGAGTGGGATTTGCTCGCTTGCTACCACTGAAATGGTGGCTGTACTTCTCCTGAGTACTTCTCATTCTCACCAGGAGTGGTTAGCAGTCCTGCAAATGCACCAAGTAATGGTTGTCATTTCTGTCAAGCACAAAGGCTGAGGCTGTGCACAGAGACTTAAAACAATTTGACACATAAAAATCTAAGCATTTATTAAAACCCAGCAAAATTATGTGATAACAAAAACATGGACTGTAAAAGCAAGTGTTTTTCAATGCTGAGTTTTGTTTTCTCCATAACTGGGAGTCTGAGAAACAACATTATGAACATCTGTGGAGGAACTCCATTCTATGGTATCACAAATCTTCAGAGAAGTGCCTTTTTCTGCCATATGAAACTTCCCAAGGTCATGCTGTCTCTTGCTAACAATGACATTACAATTTTTAAAGAAAAACATTCTCAGTACAGTAAAATTTGCTGGAAAGTCTTTGAACTTGAAATATACTGTAAGAACAGGGAGTCCTCAGTGATAAAAAGTCTTCTGAGTACCAGGTGGCAAATTACATTTTAAAAAAAATAATAAGGATAAGCTCTGACTCAATAATGACCAAAGTATTTAGGAGATAGAACCATATCCCTTTAAGATCAGGTCTCCAGGTGCTCCTGCTTGATGCCATAGGAGCAATAGGGGGGCAAAGATACGAACATCCTTGTCCTCCTGTGTCCTGGGTGTCTGAAATTAAAGCTTGATTTTCTGTGAAGAGTAAGAGTGGGGAATAGAAAAATCTGCCCACAGAAATGGACAAGGAATAGGGTATCAAGAAGCCTTTGCGCCATACTTTTCCTGATGCACTTTATAGAGTGACGTTCTTAAACATCATATCTGTCTGATCTTGAAAGTCACAGTCTGGTCCCTTTAAATAGACTTGGTTTATATCAAAACTGAACATCTTTGCTTTTCAAGCCTACCGGGTATACGCCAAGTATTCTCCTACCAGAGTTTTGTAAAATTGGCTGTGTTCATTATGTTTTGGATTGCCTTTTCTTTCCGTGTTTGTCTTCCTCTGTAGCATCAAAGCTGCCCTAGTACTCCCCTCTATATTATTAGGTAGATTATTGCCCACAATGTACAAGATCTTTTCTGAATTTAAAATATGATGTCCTAAGTATTTAAGAATTGCAGAGAATAAATGGTTCATTGTTGTTCAGCAAATACCATTTCACATTGTCCTGCTTTTAAATGTGAAAAGTTATATCTCAGAAAAAGCATACATTCACATTTTTTAGAACCTTCACTTTTTCTTGTTTTTTTTTTAACTAAATGGAAAGCTGTGCCTCACAGCGATAACAGGAAATTTACATTCCTGTCCAGTTCACATTTTTTTTATTTTCATATTCATTGCAGGTGAAATTTGCTTTTGTGCAGAGAACTGGCACAAGATCCAAGTACTCCTTAAATGTTGCCTGAAAGCATGAGTGTTCTTGCCTGGCTATTGCCTACTACAGTCTACTGTGCCTTTAGCTCATCACAGAAAATGTTAGGGGCCCTAGTGATGTTCTTGTTCCAGGGTTCATGTCAGATCAGGACTGGAGGTAAAAGAGCCCATGCAGCTGCTGTTGCAGTGTGATGCTTCAGTCAAAATCTGCTCAGCTGCTTCAGGCGCCATGCAGCTTTTGGCAGCTGTGGCAAAGGGATTAGCATCTATCTAGGGCTCTTAAGACCTCTGTAGTGAAATATTGCAGGAACATGTTGTCTTCTGGTATGTTGGATAAAAGATAAAGGGGAAGGCAGGTGGAAAGGCTTTTCCAAAACAAGTAGGGTTTGGAGAGCTGTAAGATGGCATGAGACAGACATACTAGAAGGAACAAGTGGTGACAGTGTATGGAACAGGGGCACATCACATTTTATTTGCCTTTTACAATACCACCTTTGAAAGCAGTGAATCCACCTGCTCAATTCACTGACAACACAGAAACAGTCTAAGCTCATCTGTACTCTCTGGTTCACAGTGAAAACACAAATTGCTTTTGAATATCCCAAGGCATTATTGTATCAAATAGAAAGGTATTTGAATATACATATTCTTAGTTGTTTTCCTACAATCTTCAGTCACCATTTCAACCTCAGATATACTAAGATTTTGCAATGATTTTGAAGGGCATTACTTATGCAGCAAAAAGAAATACGGTTGTAAAATTTTTATACAAACAGAATAATGACTTTATAAGAAATTTTATTCTAAATAATGAAATGTGATATATTGACACCAACAAAATCAGGAAATCATGCAAAAATGGGACTCTTCCTCCCTGAAGTTCAATGGACTATGCTATAGCATCAGTCTTGCAGAGGCTCAATGGTGTAGATATAATGGGTCTTCAAAAGTATTTCAGGTTTCATGAAAACATAGGAGTTGTGATTATGACAAGGTTTGACTCCTTGCAGTAAAGTGAAACAAAATTGCTGGAGACAGTAGGACCCAAAACATAAGTCTATTCTGACTTTATCCTCTCCATCCCCTCACCCTTTTTTGCTTTCTTAGATATTTGGTTCATAAATGGCCCATCTGGGTTTCCTGAAGTTCAGCTAATACTAATGGGTTCTGTAATAACCTTATAGCTTAGTGTTCTTCTGGGTGCTCCGGAGAGCTTTAGTTATTAACTTTCCCTTTTCTCCAATGATTTTCCAACTAGTTGGAAAGAATAGCGAATCCATAATTGCTTTAAATACTTGACTTGAAGGGACATATACACTCCATAGATTGTAGATGGACAGTATATTTGTGCATGTTAGAGATGCACAAACCGAAACATATAATGAGTCTCTTTTCTGCAAGTTTATATATGAAGTCAGTGTGTGACCTCACAAAGTCTAATATGTAAACCATGCTATTTGAGTAGTGAATTTATCACGTCTGCTATTCTGGATGCATATAACCTTCCAGATGCTATGTTAGCATAAAGAGTCTCTATTTACCTTCTTTTACTGGAAGTTACTTCACAGCTGGAACAGAGGGAACTCTACTTGCGCCAACTCTTCAGCTCCATCTGAAATGCACTCTGCACATTACTATGCTAGGCTCCTGACACAGGAACTGTCAACCATTACCCATCCTTCTCCTGCATAATATGTCCTGCAACAATGTCTGGCTTACAAAGTATGCTTAAAATAGATATAGTTTTTTTCAAAGACAGATGATTTTGTCTGTTGGCAAAGAAATGATGGCTTTAATCCTAATTCAGTTCATAGGCTTGATACTTTTCTCTCTTGTCCATCCCAATCTCATTGTCTTCCCGTATGGGAAATCTTGCTTTAAGTTTGGCTACCAAGACCAAGGAGTTTTAGCCTGGCATGATATTAGTTTGTCAAGTACTTAACTGTTATTCCTGCTTTTGTTTCCCTGACTCTTCCTTGACCTTGTCATACCTAAATGTTTTACTCCAGCGGTGGCCCCAGGCAGCTACATGTCTGGAATTTCCTTTTCCCAGTGTGAGCAATACAGCTTGACTTAATGTATAAAAACTGTTGCACAGCAGTGCTCTAATCCAATGGTTTATTCAGCTGCATATCCACTCTGTCACCTGTAGACTTGTTTCTTTTGCTGCCACAATTATGCTGATACGTGCTTCAGTTGGTGCAGACCAAAGAAAAGCACACCATCAAAACAAAGTATACTGGTCTCATGGAGGTTTCCACACTGTCGGGTTTTTTTAGATTAAACTTTGACATTTCCTCGTAAGTAGATTTTACTTGCAAACAGTTAATTTCTTGGTTTCAGCTTTATCATTTTCTGATATTACTCCTTAACTGTAACGATTTCAGTTTTGTTTGGAACCCAATGTTGTTCTTCCTGAATTTATCTTAACAAGGATTATTAAGCAAAAGATGAATTGGAAGTTCATTTTTTTACCTTCTCTCTCCCGACACTTCAGTATTTGTTTTTCCTGTATACATCTCTTTTCCAGCAGCCAAAGAAATGTAGGATGATAAACCAACCCTCTGACCTGCCTAAGCCACTCTGCCCCTTTTGTTCTTCTTGTTTTGTGGTGTCCCACTTTTGCAGAAAAAATTGCTGGAGCACATAAACCAAAACTGCCAAGCTGATTGTTATCTTTTTTGTCTGGCTGTTCTGGGTGGTGCTCAACATCTTTATGCATCATTCATGGTCACTGGAGAACACTGAAGTAGAGCCGTCTGGCTTTTCTGACAGATTATTAAATTTCCTCTCAGCAATTAAAAAATTAAAAGTGAAGATTACTCTAGCAACCACAGTTTTAAGTACAAGTGTTCTTTAACAATCTTATTTTCTATTGAACACTCCTTTGTTTGTGTGAAACCATAACGACTAGCTGAGATTTGTAAAGCTAACACGTTGAAGTACAATCTGATTTGAAAATAGAAATTATTACACAAATATTTCTGTCCTTGTTCAGTTCTGTCCTGCCCTGACTTGTGTCTCATTGCATTAGGAGTTGTTGACAGGAAGAAATAGGGTCTAATGGAAATTAGAACTGACTAGAGCTTTTTATTCTATTTGGTTGCTATAAATGTACCTTCTGCTCTTTCTTTTGAAAATTTTCTGCCTACATAGCAAATTATTTAGTTTGTAAACAAAGAACTATATCATTATGATTAAATTGTAATGTAATATTAGTGCTTATGATCATATGCAAATCTCTAATACAAATAGCAGTACCTTGCATTAAAAGCTACATAATTGATCTAAGAAACCCATTTTATTCTGCTTGCAAAGCCATATTAAAAAAATACGTAATGCAAACAATGAGTTGTATTGAAGTAGAAAAAATACATGAGGCAGGACTGCCAAATTATTTATCTTTCATTAAGAGAGAAAATCACACATAATTATCTATGCTATATGAACACATTTGCTGAAAGTTGGCATGGAATTGAGCAGTAATAATCATAAAAAACACAACCCACAACTAAGCTGAATCTAACTAGCTGTTATTAAGTAAATGCTAGAAAAGGGAATACTGAACAAGGAGCATATTCACTAAATAGTACTACATTCTCCGTAGCCAGAAAGGACTACTCATCATTTTGAAGTATAGAAACAAAATTATATGCTTGGAACTTAATCAGTGAGTGGTTATAATGTATGTCTTTGTAGCTTCCCCATAAACAAATAACAATTGAGCTCTGTTGTAAATTAAAGTAGTTTGATGCTTTGAAATTAAGCAGGGCTGTGATGTTTTGTGGTTTTATTCAGACATTCTGGAAAGATTAAATAGTAAGTATAGAGAGAAAATACGAGATCTGAATTTGCATTTCAAAACATCCTTCACTTTTTATTCCTAGTTAAAATCTGTTCAGTAGCTGATACATCTGAGCAGCAAGGGGTGACATCCAGTATCATTCCTGAGCCTACAAACCTGTAATCAGTAATATAGCCACCTTAAGGACTGTCCATTACCTGTGATTAGTATATGAGGGTTTCATTTCCTTCACCATTACCAGTTTGTTGGCAGCTACAAATATATACAAAGCTAGACATGTTTTGAACAGTTTCAGTAAAAGGGAAATTGCAGGGCTTTATACCCTTTCAGTGAGAGTATATGCTGTAGCACAGAATAATAGGATAAAATTCTCAGTTTGGACTCTTTACAGACCAGAATATTCATTCCATTATATTAATATTTTAATATGGCTCTGTGTTTCAAAGTGAGATCAGAGAAATTGTTTAAATCTGCTGACATATCAAGTAATGGCATGAAAAGCATTCACTATTATTATCCTGATAGAAATTATAATCAGTCCTTCAGGGGCTCTGAACCAGAATACCAAAAATTTAGAAGCACTTAGTCAAATGATTCATTTAGATCAAAACAAAAGAAAATTTAAGATCTTAAAAGTTTTAGAGAGCTATAATACGTGTTAGTGGAATAAAAGTCTATGTAAAATTCAGTGATGCCTCTTCCTTACAATCGGTAGCATAACATTTTTTAATATAGTTATCTGAGGATAGGATTTTCTCCAGTTAATATTCTGCTCTTATTTTCTTTGTTGGGCAGATCCTTATTGAAATAATGTATCTTATACATAGCTTCTTTGATGAGGACTGAAGTCCTAGGATGAGCCTGCAAGAAAATTCTGTGTATTTATGTGCTTGTTCTTCTTGTTGTTCCATTGTAATTTTATTAAATGCATTTAATTTTATATTAGAGTTGATTAGTCTTCCATGCATAAAAATCAGTTTGTTGGAACCAAATCTTTTCTTTAAGCAAAACCTGGCAAAAAATGTAAAAATATTGTATTAACATTTTTAATATTCTTCTTTAGAATAAGTTTTAAATATAAACCAAAACCTACTTCAAATTTTTGGAACTTCTTTGAAGTACACAAAAATCCTTTCAATGTACTCCACTTAGTACCCTCCAGACAGTTAATCAGTTCAGAAAAACAGCCCATTTCTGTGATCAAACCAAAAGCAATACATTGTGCTACCTCAAATATATTTTTTTGTGCCAGTAGTCTTTTTAGAAGTGATCTGTCTTACGTTCTAGGTACTTTATGTACGTATAGTAGCTCAGAATGGAATAAACTAGAAATAATTAAGGTTTTTTTTTAAAATTATCAAAGTATATGAGTCATATTGCAAAACCTGGAAGCTTTCAAGAGCATGAGCCATTCCTACCAATTTGTACACAGCTGCAAGTATTCATGTCAGCACTCCTGCAGGCAGTCGGGATTCAAAAACATGGTTTGCAAGGAGGAGACAGCCCCTGGGGAAGACAAAAAAAAGGTGATTTTAGATTGCTTTACTCCTTTGCTATGACTTTGCTGATTATATGATTCACCCTTATATTCCCTTGACAATTGCAGCACATATGATGAGGGTTATGGATAGCTTGTGTCATTGCAGCTGCGCTCTGAGATGACTTTTCAGAGGGCTATGTGCAGGGTTGTTGTTGGTGCCATATTTGGCACAGTTCCCCTAAATCTTTATGCTTTGTATCTGGATTATTCTGTGGGTGGAATACTGCAGACCAAACCCTCACATCACTGGTTATGTTGATGATCAGTGCATGAAGATGAAATTTGTGACTTTATGTATTTATTTTCAGCCTAGCTTCACAGTGATTTCTCTGAAGGAAGCTGACCAGAGTGCAATTAATAGTGAAATCTTGTTCTCCACAGCAGAGGTGTTTCCTCAGGGCTGCCAACCTCTGCTAATACTAGGGAATAATTGAATTTGGCTACCTTTGAATCATGCATGTAACTGAAGAATACCGCTTTTGGTTTTATTTGCTTTGAGATATTACTGAATTTCTATTGAATGCATAGAGCAACACAAGTCTTTATCAGTAAACAAAATGAAATCTGTTAATCTTGACCTCTGACCATAAATAGGAAACTTCAAAGGTAATTTTTACTGGCAGTCTATAGAAAGAACAGTGGGAAGTCTTAAATATTTTTCTCCATCTGTCTTCCATAGGCCAGATTTTAGGCAGACTTTCCTTATTCAGTTGTACTTAGATGCAGCTTCTATAAGTTCTGTTGCCTTTTTCAACATGTTTATATTAGTTTTCTGTATGAATGATCTTGTGTCTTAATCAGAAGACAAACTGTATACTTTTGGCAGTGTTGCTCTGGAAGGAAAGATAATCTATGCACTGCATATGAGGTGCTTTGCAGTGCAGGTTCTGTGGATAGTATATCTATCTGTGAAATCGGGGTAGGGTATGAGGAAAAGGGGAAGAAGGTGAGGGATGAACAGAAACATCACTTCCACAAAGTAAATCCAGGTATATCTGTCAGGCTGCAGAACACAGCAAAGTGAGCTTGCCTCTATGGTGGCTCACTCCTAGTTCTCTTCTTCACATGTGAGGATTGTTTACTTCTGAGGATACAGTGGAGGACCTCTAATACAAAACAGAGAAATGTGGCTGCCTGACTCCAAACCCACCACTAAAGCTGTCCTTCAGCCAGTACTTTCAGTGAACAAATTAACTTGGGCCTGTACAAATAAACACACAAAGTTCAGAGCAGTTCTGGTGGTTAATATGAACCATTTGGAGAAGTTCTTATCAAAACAAAGCTGAAAAGTATCTTCCTAGCAAATGCTGACTAAGGTAGAATGGTATCTCTTTGTAATTGCTTGTATTTTAGGCAAGGGTAGGGAATGGGATGGATTGTTGACAGTCAGACCTTAATCTCTATTTTTCAGCTCAAAACTTATAATGCCTATTACACCACAGTCAGGTTTAAGATGGTTTCTCATATTTGATTTATGTGAAGATATATATTTTTAAGATCTTAATTAAGCTAAGGAGTACTAGAAAATTAATGCATATCATGGTTTTAAAGACCTTCCTGGGAATTAGGCACAGAATGGTGCTTTATTCCCCACATTCAACATAAGATGTAGAGTCCTTTTCTGATTCAGCATATAAACTGTCATAAATAGGACCAGCCAATCCAAATCGGTGTCTTTACATTCTTTTGAGGAAAGGTGCACTGATACATGTGGAACTGGTAATTATTACATGATGTAATTTCAAGAGACTAGCTGACCTTGAATTTGGAGTGTCCCTTCTTCATGCAGTGTATACTGGAGGAACAGACAAATTCTTCTGGCTTTAGTTAATTAAGTAGTCAACTTGCTTTGAATAGGCCACTGAAATTAATCAAACAATTAAGCCTGTTGCTCGTAAACACACCCCCCCCTTACATCTGCAACATGACTTTACTCAAAAATGCATTGCAGAAAGAGTAAATCCCAGTGTATTATTCTTACCCCCTTTGCCTGTGGTGAGCAAGGTTGTAAAGCAGGACTACTTGCTTACTTTCACACGTCCTGGGTTCTAAACACTGGCTAGACTGCTGTTGGTTAGTGTTAACTTAAGATACCATATTACTCATTGTTGAGTATGAAAATGCAACACATATCAAAGATTATTATTGCAACAGTAATGAGAATGAATAACTTTAAAAATACATATTTTGAAAAACAGAAATTTCACAAAGAAAATGAAGTAAAAAATAGCATAACATCACTGGTTACTTCAGGAGGCAACGATGGGACCTTTGTATTATTGCTAGAAAGTACCCTCTGGCCACACGGCAAACATGGGGTTTCTGCAACATTCATCTCTTGTAAGAAGGAAGAGTCTCACTCAGTGCTCTTCCAGACTGCTCTTTCACTAGCATTGCTAGAGAGCAAGCTAATGATGAAACACCTGCAAATAGTTTCTGACAGGGTATTTGGAAGCTTGAGGATGTATATAGTGGACAAAATAACTGATAGAAGGTCAAATAATCTGCATCATGGCAATGCTACTATAAATTAGGACATAGGTAGCTTAAGAAGTACAAAATAAGTACACAACAGAATAAAAACTGAAAAATTAAGCCTGTTGATATTATCTGTCTTTAACGTGAAGTTCAAATGGTAGGACCTACTTGCCTGCCACAAAGCTTTGCAAAGATCCACTTGGTGTTTCTAACCCTGGAGAGGGTAAATTAACCATCTACTAAGGTTTTGTCAGGACTGAGATACCACATTACAATTTAATGTTGTTCAAATGGAAATAAGTTAGAATCATAGAAACATAGAATAGTTTAGTTTGGAAAAGACCTTTAAGATCAAGTCCAACCGTTAACCTAACACTGCCATCCCACCGCCAAACCATGTCCCTAATATAATCATAGAATTGCTTACGTTCTAAAGACAGAGGTGTTTAGGCCTAGAATACAAATTCAAGTTTACTCTATATACAAGTCAATAAAGAAAAGTAGATCTACCAGAGGCATAATATTCTTGTAAATCTTTATAAGATGTCGCTAAAGCAGAAGAATGACTAAAAGCTGTAATTTGTTCCTGACCATGTGTGCTCACTGTGTGTCTCAGTGCCACAGCTTCTTGGTTTACTGCAAGGGAAAACCAAATCTTTCCACAGACCAAAAGAACAGGATCTGTTCTTTTTGGAGTGGTTCTCCTAGTGAATAGCAAACTACAAATTTGTATTTTCAGTCATTTAAAAAATAATATAATTTTGGATATAGCTGCATTAGAGAAATCAAATGAAACATTTCAAAACATAGATTTAGGCTGTTTAAGCAATTTCTCTTAAATAATAACTTTGGTAAGAACACTATTGAGTAAAGGTATACTCAGTAAGGGTATACCCAACAGAAATGCTGTTCTTATGTCTGTACTATCTATATCTCCTTCCCTTGAACACACAAGTCCACACTTGCCTTTATCACAAAACTATGGTGTGATGCACTGTTAAAAATAAAACTGAACTTCTTCCAAACGGCCTCAGAGTACAAGTTCTCCATCTGCCCTCTGCCCCACTTCTGGGAAACATGTCTACTGAAGGAAGCACCTGAATATGTTAAAGCTTAACTGCCTGTTTAAATGCTATTAAAGTTTTGTAACCATTAACCAAGTAACTAGACATGTGCATGAATACTAATATTAATGGGAAATGTCTTTTTTTGGTCTGCTGTTGCAGAGTCCACAGCAGTACACAGCCCCAGGAGGCTGATTCAGCAGACATGAGCTGAGGTTTTGAAGTGGCAAGATAAGAATGGGAGGACTCTGTAGTCCACAAAGCAAGTGTTTCCTGAGTTCAACATTACTAGAAAGTATGTGAATCAACCTTCTGGGCCCCAAAATGGTGAGGACATGGTAAGGAAGCTCTCTCCATGGAATGCCTTAAGAACTGTGATGGATTCACTTGGAAAGGGAGTGTTCTACAATTTTTGACTTTACTTATGTGCTCCAGTCAGCTTTCTTCAGCCGGTGCTGAAGCCTTAGCTTTGATTTTAATATGTTTGAGGACAATAAAAGCTTACCAGAAGACCGGCTCAGAAGATGCTTTACTCTGAATCTGAGATCACAAGGCTTTCTAGGCCTAGTGAAATACAAACATGAAAGTTATGATACAGCCTCTGTGGATTTACACTCAAGCCATTGCAAAATTATCTCTCCAGAGGGGAATTTATATAATTTCTCAGTAATATTTAGACTTTACTGCTGTCCCGAGACCCTCACTGAACTATGAAGGTGTCCTGTTGACACTAATATAGTCTGTCACCTTTTCATGGATGTAGTTTGAGTCTGTTGTGACACTGTTAATTTCCGTTGAAGTGAGTTGGAAATTAGAAATGCACAAGGCTAACTAAGGATAACTGTAAATGCTCATGTTACTAACTTTTTTCCCCTTTATACACTTTAACTTCTTCAGATGGCAGCATTTCAAAATGCCAGGGAAGAAATTCATGTTAATACAATCTGGGAATGAATAAATTCCTAAGCCTAATGATCTTTTCTCTCTCTAGTCTTGTGTTTGGAAGAATTCTAAAATTGCATCCATTTGTAGGCTTTGCTTTCTTAAATGAAAAAGCACAACCTTTTCAAAACCTCTCTCAATCATTTTCCTTCAAAATAAAGGAACCACCACGCACATCTGGTCTGACATACCAGATTCCAATTTAGTGTCATTCAAATGGAGATAAGTGCTGAAGACAGAAGTGTTTAGAGCAAGAATACAAATTCAGCTTTACTATATATACATTCCACTTCTGTCTTTAAAACCTGGAACACGTCATTTATTATAGTCCTTGACTATTCAGAATTAAATGCCACCTTTATTTGAAATAAATTTAACCCCATTGAGAATAAACATTTGGGAAATTAGGGACTAATTTAGATCTTGCTGCACTATCCTGTTTATTTATTTAAACTAACATTGCAGCCGAAGCGCTCATTCTTAATCAAGCAGGGTTTTACTGTGATACTTTTTCTGGTATTTGCTAATACTTCAGCCTTTGATGGGATGCTAAAGATTTTGAACAGAGAAAACACACAGCACATTTGGTACAGAATTTTCTAATAAAAATATGTAACACCTCTTACTTTGACAATTTGAAAATGATTAAAATATTCTCAGGAAAACAGAAAACTTTTACAGCTTCAGTGCTTCCCTTGGAAGTATACGCGTTATACTTGGTAGATCAGTGACCTTGTCTGAATGTCCTTTTAGGTTTCTTTAGAAAAGTGCTGAATGCAGACATGATACTATCTCTAGTTTCTTTCCATTCTGTCAATGAAAAATGTGTATGAAGAAATTCTGTTTGGTCTGACTAACATGATTTTCTTCAGTGGTAGTTAATTATCAAACTCCTAAGCATGCTGGAAAAGAACATGGTTAGAAATTTGATAGATCATACAATAAATGACAACTAGTTTCTCCCCTTTTCTGGGATCAGTTTTGGTTATGTTTCATAGTAAAGGAGAAATACAAAATTCCAAGAGGTATATGATCTCAAGGCTTTAGGTTGCACTTCTTCCTGAAATGTACTGCAGGTTAATGTAATGGAGTTACCTGGTATTAGAGTGTGCAGACACAGCCCTGGACTTCCTGACTTTGTGCCTGAATTAGGCACAAATAACCCCAGATGACACCGTGCATGCATGTGCACGTATGTGTGGAAGTGAACAGTCTGTGAAGAGCTCTGCTAGAATTTAAAGTTAGTGTTATGACTTATTAAGTAAGACTTTCCAGACACAGACTTTTCAATTACAACAAATGGTAATTTTAAAGAAGCAGTTGGCACCATTATTTTAATTCTTAGCTCAGATCTGCTGCTTTACAGAGCCTAAGAATGATAGAATATGACTCAGATTTCTCATGGCAGTTTAACTGTAGGTGTAGGGTTATCTTTGGCAAAAGATTGGTGTCACAAAAAAGCTAATTCCTAATCCAGATATCACTGAAGTCAAGGAGATTTTTTGTTTTTTCCTTTGGAGAATGAATTTTCCCATTTTGTTCTAGGTTTACAGCACAAAAATAAGTTAATTTTGGTCAAAACCATATCAATATTATGTGCTCACAGAAACAAGTGAGCTCCCAAATACTAGCATCTGGCGCAGACCTCAGTTAGCTTTCACAGCATATCCATTTAGACATTGCACCTCCATATAGTGTCTTACATGACTAAGTCTGAACCAGGATTTTGGAGGAAACCTATATGAAAAATGAAGTCTACAGAAAAGTTTGGAAACATACACTGCTACTTGAAATTTCCTATGATTCACATTTGTTAAATATCCTCCATCAGCATTTCATCTTTAAAGCTGCCTCATGAAAGTGATCAAGGAGGAAAGTATATTTTTTATTTTTTTAACACTCTGTAAGGCATTAAACCGATTTCTTTTTTTTTAGGAAAAAGGTGAAGAAATTGTGTTACTAAGATATCTTTGAACATTTCAAGAAGAGGTGCTGAGATCTGCAATGCCAGCTCAGTCAAAACCTCTGATATTTGCTGTTATCTCCATGCATGTTTACAGCAGCTGACATATGAAAAAGCTTGGAAATAATTTGAGCTTGCAGGCTGTGAAACAAGCCCATTTTGGATCAGAATCTGGCTGTCAAGTCACTTCATTGGGTTAATCTGACACAAAATGAAAGCACACAAATGAAAGAAAGTTTTGGCAAGCCTGAAAAGATGGGCACATGTCTGCAAGGCAAGTGATTAGCTTAGTGGTGTCCTTTCAAAAATCACCCAGCAACCCCTTCCCCCACACATACAGGAACTAGCCCTTTTTGTTCTTTAAATGTTTATTTATAGGATTATAATGGGGAAATGGAGGAGAGAGGGCTTGAGACTTTGATGATAGTGAAAGTCTGTACACCCCAAAGGTGGTAAAGGAGATAAGCATTATAGGATTAAAAGGGTATGACAAATTTGTGCTTCAGTTTGGAACCATTTCAGCCTGAGATTTCCCTTTGGCTGTCAAAGTAGAAGATTTAACTAATATATTCTACAAAGGAAAAAAAAGAAATCAAGAAAAGTGGGAGTTTTTTCACTGACACGTGATTGATTGTCTTTGGAATGCAAAGGAGGGAATCGTATGCTAGGAGGTGGTACTGCTCCTCTGCAAATGTCTTGTGGTCTCATGTCTTACGCTGGTGTTTATTTTTACATAGTGCCTCTCAGGCAAGGGTGCGCAGAACAATATATATCAAGAAGGAGATGAAAACACGTTTGGGGGTTAGGCCCTAGAACGTTTACAAAGCTGCTTGCTGGCAGTAAAATGTACTTTCTGCTGAGTATCTTACTTACAGTTTGAAAAGAGCAAAGGAAACAGAAAAAGAGGAGCAATGACGTGAAAATATATAGTGGGATATAAAAGAAGACCAGGAAGTTCAGAAAATGAGGGCTGAAAAGTTCAGCTTAGTAACCTTTGTTATTCTC
Organism: Gorsachius goisagi; assembly: GCA_018403395.1. Lineage (NCBI taxonomy): Eukaryota > Metazoa > Chordata > Aves > Pelecaniformes > Ardeidae > Gorsachius > Gorsachius goisagi. The sequence goes on along the minus strand of BOSO01023634.1, from coordinate 36,436 downwards.
AAAGATTAGTCCTTCATTTCATGGCAACTATGAATGGCCAGAGGAGTGGTCAATGGTCCCTGTTTCTTTAGAGCAAAACAACATCCTCCTCCTGAGTTATGGGCACTGAACATCAGTCTTGCTGGGACATTCTGTTCATGTCGCACCTACTGCATCTAGAAGCTGTTGAGCTAAAGCAGAGTTTCTGAGCAGATTTGCCTGTGTTTGACAAGGTGAATTATGGTGTATAAGCTGTGACCAGGTTTTAAAAAAACAGGATACACAAGAAATACCCTGTATTATATGTCATCTACTTACAATGCTAAGAAAGGCACATATTACGGGCTGTAGCAGTTGTCAATGGACTCAGTGGACAGTGTGCACTGAGTAGGGGCTTATCTTGCCTACCTTACTGCTGACTTGAGCTTGGCTAGTTGCCCTTCAGCATCACAGGCAGAGACAGTGAAAGAAGTAAGACAGCAGTGTAGATGCACTCTGCACCCTGAGGCTGCTTGTCCAGCTTGCATGGAAATGCAGGCAAACAACTTCTGCAGATTGCTCTCCCAAGCTCTGGTTTTACAGCAGAGACAAGCAGTTTTTGCCCCTTACACAATTTGTGCTACTAACCACAAGAAAAGGGAAGATGGATTCCGGGAAAGGGCTTTAAAAAAAAAAAAAAAGTTTGTTTTGCGCTGAATCATGGCAAGGCCACATTCAACTAACAGTTAATTAAAAATGAAAGTAGTAAGCAGATTCTTCGCTCTTACTCTGAAAAAAGCCCATTAAGTTTTGTTCCACATTGAACAAAAAATTTCACAATGGTATTAAATTCTACAATTATTTTTTGGACTTTCATTTTAGGGGGCTAGTGGGAAAGGAGATATAGGCTTAGTAGATTTTCTTGATTGGACACCAGTCCTACCTAAAAATAAGGTGAACTTTTATTTCTACAGCTTTAGTTATCACAGTGCATTGCCTCACAGCACTACTACAGAGTCCATTGATGACTTTTGTCCATTCTTTTGTTTATGGGACACACCATCATTTTGCTTACAAGGACATACTGCAGCTCCAGATTCACTTGAATATTCCTAGTCATTGGATATAGTACAGCTGAAACTGTGATCAGTAAGAGAAAATAACAATGTGTCCATTGTTACAGTGGTTATAGCACAAAACCATGCTGAAAACATAAAATACAAATGAATATACCTCCCCAAACACACTAGATAGAAATAATTGGATGGAGGTATTTCAGGAGAGTTATGTTATTTTTTTATCAGCTCTTCCTTCAGATGTTTTTCTGCTTGCTTTTCTTTGTTCTCTGCACCGGGTGTCTTGCTCTCGCCATCTCCTGTTTCATTTCACTTGCTTTTACTGGGTGAAATGGGGCGGGGAAAGATAGGAGGATAAAATAAGCGGTTTTATTTTCCATGATCATTGCTTTGTATCTTGGCAGGGGGTCTCACTGGATTTTTGAAGAGTTTTTAAGCTCCTCTTAGTATTATCCTTTAGAGAGGAAATGTGTGCATGAACTATTGCAGACAACAAGGAAAAAAAGCATTTCAAAACACTATACCCTGACTGTGAATTTCACTTTGTGTATGAATGTTCTGAGGAGATTTAATAGTGGTTGTTTGGGATTTCTTTGGGTTTGAGTGAATGAAATATCTGGAATGGGAGCCCTAACACACAGTTGACATTTTCCGAAATTTCTATGCTGATGTGTCAATCAAGATTAGTAATATTTTTTGCGGGTTTTCTTATTAACCCAGAGACTGTCAGAATAAATATCAGGCAGGGCTGTGAACATATAAGGGAAAGAGAAATGGAGACAAGTAATGGCAGGATAAGCCTGTAACAAAAGAACTGGTTGCATCTAAGACCCTGAGAGAAGAACTTAACTTCCATCTTATGGTTTTAAAAATAGAAAATCACATGCTTTACTTTCTCTGTTTTTAGTGGAAGGATTGTTACTTTGTTTTATGGTCAGTGATGATATAAAAAACTAAGTATTTTAAATTCCATTCTATAGCATTTCTTAAAATACTTGTTACCTTGGCTAATTTTGGAAATATGTTATAAAATTACCTATGGGGTTCGCAAACTTCAAGCACCAGGGAGTCAGCTTGCTTTTTTATCAAAACACGTATTTTGAGGGTGTGTTCTGAAACTCCCTTTTGCAAGGAACCAGGTTTAGTAAACACCAGGCTCATTACTGCTTTTGGAACAGGAGTGTACAAATCACTCACGCCCTATTCTGCACTTAGCAGGAGAGTTACTCGGAGACCCTGATCTGTAAGCCAACTTGACATGGATGGCTCCAAGTCAAAATTCAGTAACTAACTTGCTTTCAGTTCTCAACCTGAGACATCACCAAGAAGCTGCATGCAGCTTTGCATGTGAATAGGATAAATAAATTAGTGCACTAAGGCATACCTGTCAGCTCTTGAAAGCTGTAAACAGAAGCACTTGTCGAGGAAGAATACATTTTTAAACGCTCTTAGAAGTTGCTGGACTGGAAAGGCTTCACAGAGTAAGAGAATGGGGAGCCTTGGAGGGGTGTAACATAAACAGGTGTCACTTTCATATGTCTTCAACTTCACACTTCAGTAACTTTGCTTTTCTGATAAGCCTGTGACCCTAATGCAAATAAAAAGCTAGGCTCAGATTCAAATTCTTAGTCACAACATTTAATTTTACCTTCTTCAGTAACAAAATAAATTAATATCTTTAAAACAAGTACATATTTAATCCAGCAATTTATTCTTTTGACTGACTCTGAAGCTAAATCTGACAACGTATATCAACTTACTGCCAGGGAAAGGGTGTTAAAAAAACCAATCCTGTAAGGAAAAAATACACAATCAGAAAACAAAACTGCAGCAACAGACACCCACTGTTATTAACCCACAGAAAAAAAAAAAAAAGTTTAAGTGACTTCACTATCTGCAACTATACACAGTCAAGGAATTTCAGCAAGTCAGCTACAGCTGTAGAGAGGTGTCAACCTCTCTGTCAAACACCCTCTCATATTCCATCTATACTGACTTTGCTTTCATGTCAAAGCTGTAACACTATGACTTGCACAAAGGGAACATGCATATGTATACAGGGCCTTCCTGTGTGCCGATACACAGATTTTGCCAGCAGCATTTGCCCTGGGGCAAAGGCCTCCTATGAAGTCTCTGACGTCTGGAGAGTCTCTCCACTGGACACTTCCAGAAGCAAAACTTCACTTACTCCTGGATGCCAGACCAAAATGCAGCAGTGAAAGAATGGAGCCTAGAGAAAAAAGTATGGTCTTAGGGTTTAAATGGACTAAGTATCTGTCATTTATGTGCAATTTGTGCAGAGCACTGCAGTTGCTATTACATCTCAGTCTTATACCATCTATGTCAGGGATGAAGGAATAAAGGGAATGTATGGCTTAGGGCAACATTTAGGGTATGCTGAAGAATGCAGATTTATGCCTTGGATACCCTGCACTTCACTTGCACAGTGTCAAAACACCAAGCACTTCCATCCGTAACGGTAGAGGAAGAGAAAAAACTGAGTTCAGATTTACTTTGTAGTCAATTTATTAAATGTCTCTTCTTATAAGGAATAAACAAATGAGGCTGGAATCAGGACATTCATACTATGAGAGAAAAGACAGCTGAGGTTTCATCACCGCTGCAGAGATGGAACAGTTAAAAGACAGTTATTGTTTTTTTCGGTGCCCTTGTTCTCTTCCCAGACCTCCACTAGATGTTTACTTCATCTAGTGCATGTTAGAGCACTTAATTTTACACTTACTGTCTCTGCTGCCTCAGGGCTGAATCCCTCTTCTGATATACCTTCTCTTTCTTTTACCGTGAGCATGTGCCAGGTTCAACTAGCAAGGATGTGGCAGAAGTTTGCAAGTCATGCAATAAGTTACAAAATGTTTTAAATTTTAGTATTATTTTGGGCTCTGCAAGCAAGAGCTTCTAGGTGAAACTAATAGGACAACAGCAAGCATTTAATTTTTACGTCTATGGGGCAGAGAAAGAATTCCACTAAAACATATGTGTGGAATATATACAAAATTTTTGCTACTGGTTTTAACTTACCTGTTGATGTGGAATATGACGTAATGCCTTTAAACAGGAAACATGAAATGGGTAATGCTAGAAATCTAGTTTAAAGAGGGCAGAATGTACCATTTCAGATTTTCTTCTTACTGTATATCTGATTTGTATTGAAGTTAATATGAGACAATTTTTGCTGACCAGTGAACATCATTGTATGAAAATCTAATACTATGTAATGTTAGTTAATAAGATGGGAACATTGCATTGTGTTAGACTTTCTCCCGGGGAAAGTCACATCACAACTTATTAATGTCCAAGAGGTTGTTGCACAATCATGCAGCTGCACACTCTCTTCTATGCCTGGGCCACACTTTGCTTCCCACAAAACACGTTCCTTCAGACCAACCTGCTTGCAAAATGTGTGCTATTTAGCACCAATTCAACCACCACAGCAAGAAATCAGGAGTGCATGTAATTTGTTGAGTTCAGATTCCAAATAAAAAGGTCAGCCAGATTACACAAGAAATTCAGTATGGAGAGAACTACTTCAGAGGAAATCTCCTGTCTCAGATGGCAGGGAAACTTTACCTACCATCCATTTTGTGTCCTCTGTAAATTATTAAGGCTTATTTATTATACTTAATGTCAAGTAAATACATTCTTTTTCCATCAGGACTATCTCATAGGAGACATTGCAGTCTGGATATTGTTCCCTGATAGTGCGAAGTGTTTGGTATTGACTAGCTATGTATGTTGCAGACAGTAAATACCATTAAAAGTGCAAAAGGTAGTGTCTGCAAAGCTAACATCTGTATCCTAGCTTATGACAAAAGCCACAAGGACCTCTTTTTACTTAGGAATTCTCTAAACACGTATACACATACACAAAATATAGCAAGATCTTCCAAATTCTCTATTCAGGTGAAACTTAATTTTCAAGTTGAATCTTTCGATTAGTAGATCAGTAGATCTCCTTGTGGCTTTGACTTTATGTGGCATGACATGCCCTGGATCTCTGGTCTTTATGTCATTCAGATGAGGGATGTGATAGAAAAATTCTGACTTCTGACGTCTGACATCTGGGCCTGGATCTGGAGACACTAAGGAGAAGGAAGGGAGCGGGATGGCATAGCTCATATCAAGATCCAGAAATCTAGGCAGAGCGCTGCATACAAATATGGGATATCGGATTAGCAACTGCACTTTCTGTTATGTCCCTTTCCAGTGCTCTTTTTCTCTGTCCTGTCTATTCTGATTATGAGGTCCATTTAGTCAACGTTTCCTCTTTTCATACATATAGGTGAGTAACAGACAGGAGGTTTTCAACCCCAATGCATTTTTTATAGCACAGTGAATGTTGGAGTTATCAGCACAGAAATGTTGTGCATACATGCTGGCAATTCCCATTGCTAGGTTAAAACAGTCATGCTACAGTAGATGCCCTGGCAGTCAGAGATTTTACAGAGAGAGAGAGAGAGAGAGAGAGAGAGGGATATTTTTTTACCACTACTTCAGAAAGGGGGTAGTGTTGGAAATTGTGTGCAGGGACATGTGTTCATACTTAACTGCAGAGTACAGATATACTCACTGAGCTCTTTTGCAAGTTTCTCTGTGGAAAGACCTCTTGGCAGACTATTAAGATATATAGAACTATTTGCAGGTGACCTGGTGGGAGACAATACTCTGAGTGTACAGGATACAGCTCTGAGGGGGACAGAGTCTGGTCATTACATCTCATATCCCCTGCTTCATGAAGAATATGAACATCTGCTTAACTTATTGCAACCTGAGTTTAGGATTTTAATCTTTTTAACATTAAAAAAGAAAAATCCCCTTTGACTGACTCCTTTTCTATAAGAAGAAACTCCTTCCCAGGGGGAAATCTTGAATGCAGACTTCGTCTGGAGGAAATTTGTATCTCATAGTTGCAAGATTCTCAAAATAAAGCCTCATAACAGTAAGTCTGACAGGCCTTTACCTACAGCACAGCGGTGCTGCCAAATGCAACTAACACACATTGCTGATTTCCTCTGGCAGTAAAATTGATGCTTTAAATGAGTCTTACAACAGGATTTCTCTGCTAATTGCAGAAATAGATAACATGTGCCTTGAGCAGCCATTATTCATTTGACAGTAATTTTTCTTAAACTGTAAGTGGCATTTTGTTTCACTAGTGCTCAAGTGCTTGATATTCCCACAAGAAATGTTAAAATTCTTCCATTAAGGAAATCACTGGCTTGTGGATTCTGGCTTTTAGAACTGAAATTACCTGAGGTGGTGTGTGTTTGGCTTTTTTTAATCAATGGGTTTTATATGCAGAGGAAAATACCGGAACTTGCTTTCAGGGGCCTTTTTTGTTCCTTTCAGAATATTTTGTATCCTATTAGCATATGGTGTTATTTAGCCTGGACAAAGTATTTAAAACATAGGAATAAAAACATCCATGTTAATTTTTTAAAAAAGTGAATTTTGTCAAAGAAAGAAAGGTGATACCTTGATGAAAAATGAACATAAATGCTACACTGCAGATGGGATGATTTTTACTGAGCTGTTCGATCCCAGGACTAGCAAGACCAGCTATCTTGCCTTCTCAGGGCTTCCTTAGCAGCAGGAGAACCCTGTGTGGTGTGGGGTGCTACCTCAGCTCTCAGGAAGGTCAGGTTTTCTGCTCTTGATTTCCAGGTCCCTGAGTTACCATTGCCCAAAAAATGTCTGCAAAACCAAAGTGATGCAGATTACATTTTGCACCCCCTATCCTTTCAACTCCTTTTGCTCCATCGCTTGTGTGACTTGAGCTATTACTTCATATATGTTAAGAATATGAAATTTGGATTCACTGTAGATTGCTTGCTCAGCTCAGGAGAACTTGAGTTTCTAAGCAATTAAGTGAGCAGATAGAACATTAAAAGCTTTAATGTGCATTAAAATCCAGCTAACAGAGAGGCTTTTTTAATTTTGTCTCCGCAATAAAAAAAGGAGAGGACTTAATTTGAGAGAGGCATAGAGCTGAGTACAAACTGTCAATGATTCTGTGAAGTACTGAACTGCTCTTCTGTCAAGAGCATGAGATGCGTGTAATAAAATTAATTTAAGATTAATCATAAATGACAGTTCAGTAGATTAGGAAAGAGAAAACTTGCATAAGAAAGCACTACAGGGGAATTAAAAGTTACATAAAAGAAAAGGAATTTGAGAGAGCAACCACTGTCTCTTCATAAAAAATGCTTTATTAGTTGATCTGCTAGCCAATTTAAAATATATGCTTACATTAACACTTGAACCATTGCTTAAACTGTCATAGGGAAAAATTCTTATGTACAATAATTAATGTCATTAACATGAAGAATGATTAAATTGTCTTCAACACAGCTCTAGAGAGAAATTTAAACTGTTCAGAGTTTGAATAGTGAATAGTGAAATGCTGCATTTCAGGGCTTCTTGAGAAAATGTTATTAATTGGAAATGTAACAGTAGGATTTCATGTGGCAACATCCCCTGTCTGAAATCAAGACTAATTAAATTATGATTACTTACAAGAACAACAGGTGGTTAAAATAGATTAATTTATTTTTGCTACATCACGTCAAATAACGGCTTCATGTTGAAATGGCTTTACCAATATCAGTTAAACTTTAGCAGCTAGAGTTTGAAAACCAAACATGGTATGAAACCTCTAAAACAGCCTTTGTCTTCAAGTACTATTTCTATGAAAGAAAACTAGCTGTTAAGGTGAATAATGACTTTGTCTGCTTCAAGTTGCCCAGATAAAATGATACAAACAAATGTGGCAAAAAATAAGCATTTATACTTGATTTAGAAGAGTTGCCAAGCTCAAATGCATATAGAACCATGCAAGGATGATGAGAAGAAAGAGAAAGGCAGGGAAACCTGAAGAAAAAGACTGCCATCTTATGCTCTAAAGTCTAAGCTTTCACCTAACTGAAGACAGTTTTAGAATATGTATCTCAGAAATCTCAATACAAGTAAGAAATTATGTGAAAATGTGTTTTAAAGCCTGACTTGGCAGATGAGTGTCTAGATGTTTCCTGCATCTGTTTAATCTGCCTTTTACAGTCACATCTTGAAACTGAACCCAAAGTCCTCTGTGCAAGGTGCCATACAACACGAATGGATGGTCCTTGTCCTAGAAAGCTCATAACTGGAGCATAAAAGAGAGAAGCTCCAGATTAACCATTCAAGTGTATTATACTAGACTGACAAAAAGATTAGGGCTGATTTGTGAAGGCTTACAGTGCTGGCTACTGCAATGTCTGCCGGAATCTACAGTCATGAAACGCAAGAATAGCTAATATGGGAGAGGTTAAAAACCTAGAAGTAGATCTCTTTGCCAGTACATCAAGGAAATCTTTTAAATTAACACAGCATCTGTTAACTGGAAATAAACATTTTTAAATTCATAGAATCATAGAATTGTTTAGGTTGGAAAAGACATTTAAGATCATCAAGTCCAACCATTAACCTAACACTGCCATTCTACCACTGAACCTTGTCCCTAAGCACCTCATCCACCTGTCTTTTAAATACCTCCAGGGATGGGGACTCAAACACTTCCCTGGATAGCCCATTCCAATGCTTGACAACCCTTTCAGTGAAGAAATTTTTCCTGATGTCCAATCTAAACCTCCGTTGGCACAACTTGAGGCCATTTCCTCTCATCTTATCGCCTGTTACCAGGGAGAAGAGATCAACACCCACCTCACTACAACCTCCTGTTCAGGTCATTGTAGAGAGCCATAAGGTCTCCCCTCAGTTTCCTATCTTCCAGGCTGAACAACCTCAGTTCCCTCTGCCACTCTTCATAAGACTTGTGCTCCAGACCCTTTGCCAGCTTTGTTGCCCTTGTCTGGACATGTTCCAGCAATGCAACGTCTCTCCCATACTGAGGGGCCTAAAACCAAACACAGTATTCGAGGTGCAACCTCACCAGGGCGCAACTGCTTCCCTACTCCTGCTGGTCACACTATTCCTGATACAAGCCAAGATGCCATTGGCCTACTTGGCCACCTGGGCACACTGCTGGTTCATATTCAGTCGGCTGTCAACCAGTACCCCCAGGTCTTTTTCCACCAGACAGCTTTCCAGTCACTCTTCCCCAAGCCTGTAGCATTGCATGGGGTTGTTGTGACCCAAGTGCAGGACCCAGCATTTGGCCTTGTTGAACCTCATACAGTTGGCCTTGGCCCAATCCAGCCTGAGTAGGTTCCTCTGCAGAGCCCTCCTGCCCTCAAGCATATTGACACCCAATTTGTCATCTGTGAACTTACTGAGGGTGCACTCAATCCCCTCATCCAGATCATTGATAAAGATATTAAACAGAAATGGCCCCAAAACTGAGCCCTGGGGCTTGTGAACAGCCGCCAACTGGATTTAGCTCCATTTACCACAACTCTCTGGGCTTGGCCATCCAGACAGGTTTTTACTCAGCAAAGGGTACACCTGTCTAAGCCACAATCCACCAGCTTCTCTAGAATTCCCTTCTAGAAGCCATACCCTTTCCTGTGGGCAAGAGAGGAAGCCTCTATTTGAATTTTCAGAGGCAAAATCCCCTTCTTGACAGTTCTTTTCCTCCAGGAGGCAAAGGAAAGGCCAACAGAAAAAAGGAAAGAAACATAGAATATCTTCCCTTTACAAGAAATTCTGTGGAAAGCTCTGACAGTTATGCAAGTGTTGCATTTGATGAGAACTATGAGCAAGATCTTTTCCTATTTTAGAAAGAAAGAAGTTATTTTTTTATTTTTTTATCTAACACTTAAACCCACATATTTTGAAAATGACTTGGGCTCTGAAATTTATGGAACTGGAAATGCTCTTCATTAAAGAGTCCCTGTCCTCAGAAAAGAGACTCCCTGAAAGCCTTCAAAACCTAACTGTATCTCAATGTTTCATCAGTTGCTTGCTCCTGGCATGAGGTGTAAGAGTAGTATGGAAAATAATATATATGAGAACAGGGTAATATTGTGCCAACAACGTATTGGCGGGATTTGCTTGTATGCAATCTCTGAAGGATATTGTGTCCATCATTTCTTTGTAATTTGACTTCGGTTCTGAGGGTGAGAGGGCAGGTAGTCTGGGATGTTGGGTGGAGAAAATGTCCAGTTTAGCACACAATGAGTGAATGCAGTTATAAATGCTGAAATATTGGGTAAAAGCATGTAACAATCTAGTTAGGTTTTGAGGGCTTCTTAGGCTTTCCTATGACTACATTGCCATTTTTAAGGGAAGCAGGCAAAGCAGCATGTAATTTGCATAGCTCCCTAAAACTTAAAAATAGTATAGCCACTTAGCTGCTAAGTCTTGTCAAGCCTGATGAGGTTCTAGATGGGCTAAGAAAAAAGTGCCTAATCAAAGTTATATGACAGCAGAATAGAGATCCGATGTTGATCTTGCATGTCATTGCAAACACTGTGTGTGACTCACCTACTACCTACAAGCTTTTGTTCTCCGTCTGAGAGGGATTAGTAGGGTTAGATACACTGATAAAGTGGTGCTCAGATGTGACAATCTCACGACATGCTGTCTAATATAGAATAATGGAACATTCAAAACAAATCTAAACTTTACTGTAGCATGGAGATGATTTTTAAAATGTGTATTTACAGATACTAAATGCTGTATAGTTCCATGACAATGTCAGATTCATGATCAAAAATGCTTTGAGATCAAAAACAAATGAAAGGTTGGAATTGTTAAGAAATAATTAAACAAAACAGAGGACTTCATTTTGCCAGCTGTTTCTTCAATAGTGTGCATAGTTCTGATCTCCTCATCTTAAAAACAAAGAAACAATAGAAGATATAGTAGAAGTGGGGAAATTTCAGTAAGGGACGAGGAAGATCAAAAGTACCAAGCAACTTCTGTATTGGATCTGGCAGAGTAAACTAGGACTCTCCAACTGGGATTAGAAGGATTTCAGGAAGCAGGTCCACAAATCATCATGTCAGGGATGAAGTGAATTGATTTTCTCACCATCTTCAGGACATGTTAGTAGGAGGTTAGCTCAAAACAAATAAAGAAAGTGGCTCCTAATCAAACAGATAGCAAGCTGTGCTCTCTGCCAAAGTTTGTTGTTGAGGCTCAAAGTACACATGGAGGAACGAAAAGGCAGACTGGACAAGTTCTTGAAAGAGAGATCCATTTAAAGACTTGGGATCCACATATGGTTACAAAATACATGTACTCCTAATGACTCAAGCAGTCCTTTGTGCTGAATATTGTTGAAGTTTGAAGCAAGTTGCTTTAGGAAGAAGAATCACATGTTTTGCCCTTTTTTATTCTTTCTAAGCCATTTGCTCCCAGATGCAGCTGGAAAACTACAGATGAAAATTCCTGATGCAGATCAGGAAACTGGGCAATATGCACCTTTGGACCAACACAGCACAGCTGTTGTGTTATAAAACTACAGCTAAAATTACTACAGATTGAATACCAATTGCATCATATGACTGAAAAGAGGCAGAACAGTTTCACATATCTGAAATAAACTTCAGTGCCTCAATTCAGTATTATTGATTCCTTCTCATGCTTGCATTTCACTAATTCAGGAAAACAAACCCTAACATCAGCCATCAAATACTTCCATAGGACCCCAGGCCAAATGGCAATATTAGGAAAATTTGTGTGTGACACCAGAGAGGTGTGCAAATTATTGTTGTATACGACTGGACTTTTTGATTTTCCATTATTTTATTGGTAAGCAGGTGTACAATGATAAAGTTAAGCAAGTTACTTAAGTTTTCCTTCCCTATGATAAAAGTGAAGCAACTTGAAAAATCAAGTGGATGCTGATAAAGTGTTTGAGTCATTAATTTTGTTTAAGAAATGGAACTCTCATCAATATACTCTCCCTTAGTGGAACCTAGGAATACACATAATTATTTCACTCAGCTCCATAATGCTATAATTAACACAGCAATGATTTTTTTTTATTCTCCTCTATTTTTTGTTCATGAGTTCATATTTTTAAATCAATATTTTAAAAAAGGAGAAACATTATAGCACCATTTAGTGCTGTAGTGTTGACAAATATATTGCATTTCTAGTTATATGCTCCTTGGGTTTTTATTGTAGTATTCTGATAGACTCCCTTTTTGGAAATTGTAGCATGAGGTTAACATGTTTTTTGTTGTTGTGTGCTCAATGGATACCTTAAACATGTAAAACTTTTCTTATGCCTAATGTGCTGTCACTTTTTTCTCCTCCAAATGAAACAAAAATAGCTTGAACTTTGAAGCTCCATCTTTCAGATGTCCTGTGAGTTAAAAGCATATGCTGACATTAATTGTGATTAAATATGACTTTTGAACCCTCATGCTTCTATTATTCTTAGCAAAGAAGCTCCCACCTGCACATTTTCTGAAAGGCATCCGCATGTGCACATTAAAGTTTTACATTGCTTTAGTTCCCCTCTACATGGGGAGCCACTTTCCAAGTGGAGGTTAGGAATCTGTTTATACATAATGTTGAATTCATCCCTGTGATTTATCCTCTTGGCCCCTAAAGTGAGAGAACATTCATTTTTAATGCAAGGAACTAGAGAATGGAGCATGGTAAGGGTCGGGATTTTTTTCTTTTTTTTTTTTTAATGTGAACTTTTGGGTAAAAAAAACCCCAACAAATAAATCTGTGTTATTTTGCCTTCAGGTTTGTATGCCTTCCATTCTGAATCACTAGAAGTTGAAGGAGACTAATATTTACAATTCATTGTGTTTTAGCTCTAAAACGCAGAAATTTCCCCCTTCTGCAATATTTCTCTAGCACTTTAGTTTATGTATATTGATTTATACCAGTAGAACAACACTGAAATTTCTTATATGCTGGACTCCTGGATATTTTTCCCTCTCATTACACAAGCAGCAGACTACGTGCAGAAACCAGCAATGAATTCTGCGTTGAGATAAAACTGAACACCCCACATGCACCCCTGTGTTACATGGTAAGGAAAGGAGCATAATGTGCTAGAAAATCCCTGAACTTTTAGAAGCTTTTACGCATGTTGTTTCCAGGAGACCTCTCTGCACTGCCTGAGGTGCATGTGGCTGAAGTGTGACTGGAATATGGAAGAACATCTTGGAAAAGAAAATAAGCCCTCATTTCTTCTACGCTGAAGAAAACCAGTTAGAAGTCACTACCATTCATCCTTATTAATTTTTAATTCCCTTTGAAATACTATAAAGCCAAAGTCCAACCTAAATGAGCACGGATCACAACAGAACAATGAGAGGCTGTTCTTAAAGAGAGATGAGAACTGGGTGAATAACACTCTGCCCTCTATATATCCAGTCTTCCCAGAACACTTCACTTGCCTGAAGATCTCATTTCTATTCCACAGACTATTTTAAAACATAAAAATCACTTTCATGCATAATAGGAGAACCACACCAAACTTTTGCTAGTTTTCATTTAAGTGTAGTTTACAAAAAAAAAATCATTTTGATGTTATAAATCATCATGCCAACTTATTTGGAATAATTTAATGTAAAAATATTGAGTTGATTGCAGAAAGTGGAAAAAAGCCAAAGTATTTCACTCCATTAAGGTTGAAAAAGGTTGATCTCACTGAGCTCACAAAGCTTGGTTTCTTTTTTTTTCCCTTCTGTAAAGTACTTAATCTGAATAGTAACAAGCTGTAGAAAGTTATGCTTCTGATAGAATTATATCATCTGATGGGAAAATATCTAAAATTTTTATCCAACTCTAATACCTACTGTAAATATATATAAACACCTTAAGCATAATACACAATAAAAGTTATATGATAGTGAAGTCATCTAATATAGCTAAAATATAAATCCTAGGCAAAGTTCACACTTTGTGAAGTATTGGACACTGCCAGATGTTCAACATTTGTACTCTGGAGATGAAGACCAAAACCTGTCCATGTTAGGGATCTCACCCCCCTTTGTTATATAACTTATTCCCACAAGATAGGTGGGAAACATGGTTTCATTTCCACAGTACCTGCAGGGAGAAATCATAATTTAATCAGGCTACAACACAGAAGTGAAACTAATCAGAATGTTCTTTTCTTGTTGAAAAGATGGGGTTTGATTATAATTTTTGTTCAGCCTGGCATGAAGGAATTGGTTAGTAAGACCAATTGTGCACGTAGAATCTTATCCTTTTTTTGTCATTAATGTATTTAATTTAAGATGAATAATAAAAACTTTACTGGCACACTAAGTCAGGCTCAACCTGTATGGTGTAATAATATATGAAATTAAAGTACCTCATAAAAGTTGTTTTGTTATAATTATATCATCTTTCTCTGGATTAATTTTTTCTCACCTAATTGAGGTGAGATGTCTCATTGTCTTCCACACAGCAACTATGTGTATTAATGGAAATATTGTTTGATTTAACATTAAAACAGAAATGCCAGCAATTAAAATGAAGCAATTTCAGAACAATTAGTGCCACATCGTGAAACCTGAAACCTAAGAAATTATATGATTAGACATACCGAGTCAAAGCAGTCAACAGGCTGGCTCAGTTTATGCTTAGACTAAAATTATTATTACATGCTGATGAACAATTTGTCATACTAGCAGATGAAGGACTTTTATAGAATTTTAGTGTTTGAGTACATTAAGTTCATAAGCTTTCTTATGTAAGAGTTAGGTGGGATTAAAAAAAGAGTTTCTGTTAAGTAACTGTCCTCCAAACACCTGTTATTTAATGAGGTACATAGCATCAAGCTGTAATTTATATTCTTAAAGGATGAAGGGATTCTTCAATTAGCAAGTTATCAAAATGCAAAGTATTAGCTTTATAAGCAATTTGTATTGCAATGAGCAGTTGTAACACAGATGTGGGCTTTCCGCAAACCACTTTAGGAACGATCACCTTAATGGTTTCTAAGTCCTTTTGTAACATTGTTGGAAAACTATTATTATCTTTCTCTTCCATCTATCTATCATTATCTTTCTCTTTAGTGAATCTCATTTAAATCTCACTGAGCTGGGGACTGTTTTCAGAGCTGATTTATGATTGTACTCAACCAAACCAATCAGCCACGCACAGGTCAGGAGAGCCGCCTCTGCTAGTGAACAAAAAAGTCATCTGCAGGGACTCCCCAGTAATGTTTCAAGTTGGGGAAATTGTCCTTATTATAATGCTATAAGAACTGTAATTAAAACTGGTCTTATGCCCTGAAAGTCATCCTGTAAAAGCTCCCAGAAACATGCTTGGATTTTCACACCATGACATCATCAGAAGTTGAAATTAGGGGTGTAATGCTGTTCCAGGCCTAAATTCCTATGTCTTTCTGTAGTAAGAGGAGGTGAAAAAAGACAAATATCAAACCAGTGTTCTTGTTCTTTTGTTAAGCTCCATTAAAATTACAAGTTACTTTGTTTTGTTTAGATCAGAGACTTCATTCTATAGAGCTTTCAGGTAAGTTTCTCTGCCCATTTTTACTCTGGACTAACTAAGAAAGATCTTTTGCCGGTCACTGTAAATGTACGTACGCTTCTCTTAAACCTGAATAAATTTTCTTGCATATTTCAAGTGTCCACTAGGTCAAAGTCTTAGTGTCTTGTTGGTTAGTCTTCTTTCTGCTAAGGGCCAGATAACTGTCCAGGCCAGTGACCAATAAAAAAAAGAGAAAGCTTTCTGAGAGTCTCAGCAGTCCTAGCCTTTCCAAAAAAGTTGCAAGTATCAAAAGAAAAAAAAGAATTCAAACAATTCATAATAAGGAGCAGGAAAAGTATGTAATAAAAATACAATGAAACAGTCTTCCAGGAGTGACTTTAAATAAGAGAGCGGTCAGAGAAACATACCTAAGGCAATTCTCAGGAAGATAAAATGGGAGAAAACAGCCCTACACCAACACAGATATCTTTCACTGATGACAGGAAATGCAATCTTGCAAATACAGTATGAAACTTGATATTGGTCTGTTATTTCCAGGTGATACATAGTTAGCTTTCAGATACAGAAATGCTCATTTTTGTCAATCTGAAAATCAGTTTGGAAAGGAAAACCGTGTGGTTGTGGGTGCTGTAATAAACCTCCAGCTGAATTTTCACTTATGCAATCCTGTTACTTTGCAACTGTGTCCTCAATGGCACTTGAGAAATCTCAGGGTTTGAATAGTTTGAGAACATTGCAATATTAACTTTTTAACTTTTAGCTCTCAATTTTTCAGTGATAATAAGAAAAGGAAATAAACTTACTAGTCTACTCATACAAAACCCACAAAAAGCAAAGGAACTAGTGGTATTTTATTGTATCTTCTTTTCATGAAGTAATTGTACCAGTTAAACCAGAATCTTATTACCTGGCTAGCACACAGAGATGTGAAAAATATGTTTGATGTTAACAGCAACAATAAAGCTTTGGACTAGAACTAGAGTCACACAGATATCTTATGGACACCACTGGCTACAGGTGCTGTAGATAGACCATTTCTCAATAATGTTCACTTTACTGTCCTTTTTGTCACCAAGACACAATGGTGCATTGTCAGAGAGAAATGTCCTGTTACTATACAGACTCCAGCAGGGATGTGCCATGCTGGTATTGTATGTGTAGATAGGAGTCAATAAAAAGGGCAGGGGATGTATGAACTCTGAATTCATGCAAAGAATGGAGGTGCAATGTGGTGAAATCTGGAGCACTAACTCCAGATGCCCCTTTGAACACAGAAGGCAAGGTACTGAAAGAGATGGAATTGAAAATAACACCAGGTTTATTACAACATCACTGGAAGATTGTTTCATCTGCCTGATACTTAAGATTAATAGATGAATAGTATCAGTCTCATGAATGCCTGAATACTTGGGTGAAGAAAATTGCATAAATACTCATTTATTTTTACTAGTGCTGAACCATCACAACTGAAGGGAAGAGCAAGTTCAAAAAATTCCTTTTAAGAACACTTCCTTCCCTCACAGCCTTGAGGTCAAATCACTTTAAAAATCCTGTTTGTTACCTTTGACCAAAGCTCTTTGTAACTGGAGTTCTAAGAATGCCTTCTCTCTCATTTTCAGATCACAGCTGAAGTAACGAAGTCTCTTCTGTTTCAAGATTAAAATGTATAAAATTGGGATACAGCTACTGGTTTTTAAGTCTGCTTGAGTTGATCTGGGACATGAGGACAAAGCAGAGCAAAAATACCAAGAGGAATAGCAATGCTTTCTACATTATGTCAGAGAAATTTTTTTTGTTGAATGTCTTTTCTTTCAAGGGCCTATTTAAAAGGTTGAAGTAGCTGGAAAATGAGGGCTGTGCATCCTCATTTCCAGATGCGTACAGTGGATGCTGAGAGAGGCCTAACCTTGAGCTGCTCAGTTTCTGAGCCAGGTGGGTAACCTGGTAGCAAAGCCCTATAATACTTTGGTAGCCCAGTAGCTTGCTACAGTGCTTCCAAAAATCCACATAGCAAGTGTAGGAATTAAGCCTATTTTCACTACCTTGATATCAAGATATTGCTGTACTTAAAGTGCCTCATATGTTCTGAGCTTTTTTTGTGTATGCTTCAAACACATTCTCTGTAATGTGACTGTTGAAATGCCATTGCCTATTGATTATAATGTGATTTCCATATAAAAAGAGGACAAGAATAAGATAGAGAAAAATATATTATTGAGAAACAGAAAACATTTTATTTTCACAGTATGTAAGGTAGTATGATTTTAAGCAAATCATAAGTTGCCTTCCTGAAGGTGACTTTCTCATTGCATGTATATATTGCAGAAAAGTTAATAAAGCTTTTTCATCACAGACATGGCCTCTAAAATATTCCCCCGCATTTGACTTGCAAATATAAATTCATTTTCCTTTCTCAGAATTTTAAAATGGGTAAGTAGCTGTAATTCTGTTTGTTAGAGACCAGGAGAGAAAATCTGACGTAATGACAGTAGCACTGTGGTAGGAACCCAGCTGTTTTTCTATGATGTTCTCATTTGACTCTGTCTCTTTCTGCTCTGGCTTGGAGTAAATCACCTAGCAATGAAATTGGTAACTTAAAGTTCAGCAACTTAATCTACCTTTTACTCTCATCATGAAAAAAGAGTTAATTTTGAAAGTAGCTATCACTGAGTGGTGCTAGTAACTTTTACCTCTCAAAAGAGTGGATTGCATAGAGGAAAACATAGCATTACATACCTAACTTTGTGCTACAATGTATGGTGTGTTTATTACTGAACCTTCCTAAAGCAGTTTTGTATTTTAGATAGTGATACCTACTTGTTTGACATGTAAGTGGACAGTGAAAGGTCAGTGGCATAATGCTTGTAAAACATGGAGAGTTTTACTTATTTAATGTTATTATTTTGGCTTCCCATAAAACTGAAGAGAACCAAGATGCCAGAAAGTCCCTTCATAAATGATTTTTTGTTTGTTTTGTACTCACTTCGAACCATTCAAAGACATTTAATCAAAGCTGCATTGTCAGCTTAAGAAAATAATTTGTTTGTGTGTTTAACTTCAGTAACTGAGACCACTCAATGAACTAAATGTTAAGCCCTTTTTCACCATTGTGGATCATCCCTGCTCACAAAAAACTGAGGTCAAAATAGCACTAGCTCAAGGTTTGGGATGAAGAGGAAGAGATAGGTCAGATTCTGCATTACACAAGAAAAATGTGTATGTGTATTTATATATACATATATAAATATATATAACTATAAATATATATATGTGTGTGTGTGTGTGTGTGATTTCAGAATCTATTCTCCTGGGCATGATAAAGCCAAGTCTGTCTTTCCATCCTTGATGCTGAGGGCAAGCCTTCTGTCATAACTGCCTTAATGAATTAAAAGTATTATAGGAAAAAAAAATTGAGACACTTGTACAACCAGCAAGTATTATGTCTATCTAACTAATGTATCTGGCCTTGAAAAAGCCCTGCTCTGTACATGTTGCACAAAACGGCTGAAAACATCAAAAGTTGGATAACAGGGTGCAGAGTAGCAAGTCAGCAAAAGAACGTTACAGAGGATAGTAAAAACTGCTTTCCTGAAGTCACTAATGCATATGTTTCTGCACACTGCAGTAGAAAAGAGGTAAAATGGTTTATTATGTGGAGCATGAAAACATCCTGAAATGCAGAGGTTCTGGGAAAGATATTTCAGGGTTTGTCCCTCCTCCATTTCTTAAAAAATGCTCATGTAAAATGAAGTAGGTATGTTTCTGAGGGTTACATTCATGAGAAATAAACTATAGTGAGTCAGATATGTCATGTTTTAATACCCAGCTATCTGAATTTGAAAAAATCCATCCCAATTTATTTTGCATTGTATTCTGTATTCTGAGTATGTAATGGTGATTTGCCTTTTCTTTACCTAGGTAGGTAGTTACCATGAAGCATCAGAATTAAGCTTTTGTTTGTTTGTTGGTTTGTTTGTTTGTTTTTTAACATGGCTTGGAAACAGCTAGGTAATTATTTACCTTGTTCAGTATTTCTTGCTGCTTTGTTGTTTTATGCTGCAACATGCTGGAAATGAAAATGATGCATAACAGTTTAATTGAAGTCTCTTGATTTCATATTGTTGCTGTGAATTGTTCAAATTGAATGTGGCCTTTTTAAATAATTATGCATTGTTGTGTTCTTTATAGCTTTAATCTAGTTTAGTATTCGTGATGATTGAGGTTGGAGTTGTCTGGCAGCCTGAACGATGCAAAGTTAAAATTCATCTGTTATGACTAAAAAGAGTGACTGGATTACTAAAAGGTTAGCAATGCCTAAAAGGCTTCATACCTTCTTTGAACTCTTGACTCTCATACCCATATGAAAGTTGAAGTCACGATGTCATTATGAAAGAAGTTATGTCTTTGCTAATCATAAATATGCTTTGTGACAGCAAGGCCTCATATGACTAACTGAAACTGCTGGCCCTAGATCCTTGATAATTTTATGTATGAGAAGAAATAAGCTTATGATTACAAGAACAAATTAGGTGATCACATGCACATAAATGACTAGTTTTCTGTGTTTGACCCTGAATTTTTGAAAAACAGAGAAACTTAAAGCCTGTTTTGGCTAAGCCCCTGAAGAAGAAATTCAGAATTAATATAAACCTATGGATAAAGCCACATCTGCCTCAGTAGAAAAATATAGGTGGACATCTGCAAACAGTTGCTGAGGTACTGATCTCAGTGGTGACTTCACACAACACTGAAAATGCCCCAAGCTTTCTCTTTTGTTGATATACTTGGTGAACTTTGACTTTCTGTTACAGTATTTCTCCTAGTATTTGGATGCATACCAAGCAAGACAATGTCTGAAAGACAGTGATATCTTTTAGTGTGTGCATGAATATGTCCAAATTCAGTACCCTGACACAAACCTCACCTAAGTCATTGGTGCTATTTCCCCACGGCTTTGAATGGGATTTAAATGACTTCCCAAAAGAGTGGCCAGCACTGACACAGACAGGTAGTGTAGGTCTCTATGCCTAAGTGCTCAACTTTCTACTGCTGACTTAAATGAAATGTGTCTATCTGCCCATATGCTTCTAAAAAAGGATTAAATGCTTTGCTTTTGATATATAACTCATAGGACCCATCCCAGACCTCTCTTTACTTGCAGCTCAAGGGAGCAGGGACACTCAGGTCACAGGGAACAGTCTGTCACCATTGGGAAGATATAAAATATCTCTAAGACAACTTTAACCCAGTGTTAATACTGACAGTCAGCTCTGCACACTCCTTAACCTCAAAGGTATCACAAGAGGAGGGTTAAGAAGAAAGATAAATCATAGGAAATAGAGCAATATATTCCCCAAAGTGATAATAAAGTTTATCATTTTCCAAAGGAAGAACTTCAGACAAGGATGATGGATTAAGTAGAGGAATAACCTGGGAAAGAGATGGGCAATCCATCTGTTTGTGCTTTGCTTTCCAGCTTCCTCTATTCTTTTCAGTCAAGCTTGCCCCACATCCACCTCTGTCTAGACAGAAGTGGGCGCATTCAATGCTTTTTGCTTCAGTCTTTAAAAATACTGTCCGATCTTGGGCTACCCGGTTCCCTGAGTTGGATGACCACAAGCGCATGAGCAGTGACTTTCCATTTGTGGACAATGAAATTGTAAGGGACCAGCTGTATCAGCTGAATGTTCACAATTCCATGAGGCCTGATGGAATTCATCCCAGAGTTCTGAAGGAGCTGGTGGATGTTATGGCAGCAGCACCCCTCTCTATCATCTACCAAAGGTCTTGTGAGTCTGGGGAAGCCCTGCTGACTGGAAGCCAGACAGTGTTATTCCAATTTACAAGCAGGGTGTGAAGGAAGACCCATGGAAATACAGACCTCTCAGTCTAACCTCAGTTCCTGGAAAAATTATGGAGAAGATTATATAGGGTATTATTTAAAAACACTTAAAGAATAATGCAATTACCGGGCACAGTCAGCATGGGTTCAAAAAAGGAAAGTCTCGTTTAATGAATTTGATATTCTTCTATGACAAGGTCACCCACCTAGGGGATGAAGGGAAGGTGGTGCATGTAATTTTTCTGGATTTTAGTAAGGCTTTTGATACTGTCCCTCCCAGCATCCTTCTGACCAAGTTGTCCAACCGTGGGATGAGCAAGTTTACATTGGGCTGGGTGAAGAACTGGCCGAATGGAAGGGCTCAAAGGGTTGTAGTGAATGGGGCTACGTCTGGCTGGCAACTGGTCACTGGCGGTGTTCCTCAGGGCTCAATTCTAGGGCCAGTTCTGTTTAATAATTTTATCAATGATCCAGATGCAGGATTTGAATGCACCATTAGCAAGATTGCTGATGATCCCAAACTGGGAGGTGTTGTTGACTCTCTTGAGGGACAGGAGGCCTTGCAGAGGGATCTAGAATGACTGGAGCATTGGGCAATTATGTTGGTGAGGCCTCACCTTGAGTGCTGTGTGCAGTTCTGGGCCCGACGATTTTAGAAGGATGTGAGGGTCCTTGAATGTCTCCAGAGGAGGGCAACAAAGCTGGTGAAATGGCCAGAAGGCATGTCCTGTGAGGAGGGGATAAGGACTTTGGGCTTGTCTGATGCGGAGAAAAGGAAGCTGAAGGACGACCTCATTACTCTCTACAGCTTCCTGAGGAGGAGAGGTGGAGAGGGATGTGCTGAGTTGCTCTCCCTGGTATCCAGTGATAGGAAACCTGGGGATGGTTCAAAGTTGTATCAGAGGAGGCTTAAACTGGACATTAGGAAGCATTTCTTTACTGAGAGGGTGATCAAACACTGGAACAGGCTTTCTAGAGAGGTGGTTGATGCACCAAGCTTGTCTCTGTTCAGGAGGCATTTGGACAAAGCCCTTAACAACATGCTTTAACTTGGTCAGCCCTGAATTAAGCAGTTGGACTAGATGATTGTTGTAGGTCCCTCCCAACTGAAACATTCTATTCTATCCTATTCTAGACATGAAGGCATCTACTTTTCAGGAGCAAGAAGAGAGAAATATCTGATCTGTAAATACTGTCTTCCTTTTCCATCAGAATTCTTCCTTTCCCTTTTTCCACTGCCCTACCTCTCCCTCCATCCCCCCTCTCCCCACCCTCCCCCCACTTTTTTTTTTCTTCCTAACCTAAGAAGGATGCAAATTCAGCAAACGGCAAGGCTGGGATTATCTTTGATCTTAGGCTATTCAAATAGGTTTTTAATTAAGCAAAGGTAGCTCAGATTTCAATTCACTACGTATCTCAATAATAATCATATGATGATACTGCACTACTGACCTCAGGGGATAAAATTTCTTTGTAGTAAATTTCTTGAGTGTTTGATCTCCACAGGATACTGTCACCTGTAGTGAGTCCAATTGCTTCATTCTACATGCTGAATATTTCTTATGCTTTTTTGGCTTTGTTTTTTTTTTATTTTTCTCTCAGCTGTAATCAAAATTGGAGGAAGATGAACACTAATGGAGAGCTGAGACACAGCAACTTTTCTTTAATGACCATCACATCCATTCTCACATCTTCTTCTAGAAAAGAAAAGCATGGTTGCTGCACAATCCCAGGCTTGATTATTCTGACATTTATCTCAATTACACCACTTTGTGTGCATCTAGTCTTAATAAAAGATGGTAAATGTAAAGTCAGGTCCTACTCTAAAAGCACCACTGAACTAAGTCAGATGAGAGAAAACTTATTTCGATGTCCTTTTCTGAACCTTTGTCTACAGAGGAATATTGTTTTTCTAGTTAAAAAAACCAGAGAAGACAGGGCTAGTAGTGCTTTGAGGCATGCATTTGCAAGGTTAGCGAGAGGTTCAAGGTCCCTGTGTCATTAAGAATGTTCCTGTTAAAGCAGTATTGAGGTAACCCTTTTACTGTCATTTACCTTTACATGCATAGCTCCCGTTTCAGTCGTCTCGATGCTCTGAGTGGCCTTGCTCCAGTCATTGTGTAGTACAAACCCGGTAGCTCCAGGGCCAACAAGTCCTGCTAAGAGTTGAAGGATTTTGCCACAACCACAGTGCTATGCTGACATGGCCTGGTTACTCCAGGCCAGAGCTGGCTAACATCCAGCTGAGAGGACGAGCAGGGAAAATGCATCTCTTCCTGCAACCTTGTGTGTAGATGTAACCTTATTAGCAATCTTCTCCTTCCCACATGTCTCTCTTAAAATAGAATGCTTTGAGTTGCTGCACATAAATTGTATTTAGAAGGTTATTCTATTAGCATTTATTTTAGACTCTTAACGACTTTAGGGAGGGGAATGTCGTTTGCTATCAGTTTAAATAGTGCTTAGCAGAATGGGACTCTGACCTGCTGTGCTCCTTACATCTGCCATATATAGATAAATAAGCATCTCCTGGTTTAACAAAGGTCTGTAAATCAGCATTTTCAAGCACAAATAGAAGTAAAAAAAAAAGGATAAATATGCTCTTTCAATGAAAAGAACTGTACAGTCACCTTTTTCCCCTTTAAATGGCCTATTGGATTTAGGGTAATGCTTCTGCCTGTCTCTGTTGAAAGGATTCACTCTTCTTCTGACCGCATTACTTTCCTTGGTCTTCCCTATACTTCATGGTGGAAGATGAATAACTCAGAGAATTTAGTTTTATGTAGAAAAGGGAAACGTTTTTTTTCCTCAGTGATATGCCTGCATATCACAAGGCAGCACATTAACACTGCTCAGCCTAGGTTAATGAACGCTACATCTCAGTAGGGCTAATTAAACAGAAAGCAAGGGGTGAAAGGCACTATCTGCAGAAACCATAATTCAGGCTAGCATTCCAGCATCTTTGAAAGATTTTAATAATTTTTTTTGTACAGGTCCAGCTGTTTTCCATGCAGCCTGAGGGGAAGTCCTTATTTATGAGGAGAACTCTCCACCACCACTGATTGTAATCGTGTGGAAAATGATCTTTTCATCCTGTGTTCATGAATACAACTTTGTTAGACTAAACGAGAGCTGCCAACTCAACATCTGCCCATAATGCATGCAACTCACCTTTTCATCTTGGCATCCATTTGGATGGCTAAAAGGAGTCTGTGCTTTGAGGGGACATTTCCATTAATTATTAGGACTATTCTTTGTTCTTCTCTAAAACAGGAAGACATTTTTTGACAAAAATATTTCCCTTTGATATCCATGTAAGGCACACCACTTAATATATTCTTTCATAGAATTACTCTTTCTGTAACTTATTAAGGGCTTTGTGTTGTGAGTTTTATTTATGGAAGGCAATGAAGAGTGAGAAAACATCTAAAACTCTAGAGAAAGCAATAATTTATTATATCCTGTGGGACTCAACAGCTTGTTATAAATTCATTTTCCATGTAAATGGGCTTAAAAAAAGATTAAACTTGGTCCTGGTGCTGTAATTGTTATTCACACAAACTTCAAACGAATTTCATTCTTTGACTACCCTTTAATGCTAATGTCCAGAAAAATCAATTTTTGTTTTTTCATTCTTGCATTTGAAATAAACCTAAGCTTACTGCAGTTAAGGGATTTGGATTATTGGCATGCCTGACAAAGCATATTTTGTACACTGAGATTTAACGAGGTGACCTCCATTTAACTAGAGATTCAGGACTCAGTAGTCTGCTAACACATCTGAGTACTTCAGGTGGTTCAGATCACACAAAAATTAAAGAAGATACATTGAGCACTTGTTCTAATCTTATTCTTCTATCTGTGATCTAGAAAGCTTTTAGAAAAGCTCTTCAGTGTCAGTGCTCTAACATTGCTCTATGGTCAGCTATATCGGTTGTCAAACTCCATCCTGGAACCCAGGATGCAAGTCTGGGTGTAAAAGTGATAATGGGCACAATGGTCAGAGGAGAAGATGAAGGAGGACCAGTGCATGGCATTCATCTTGCCTCCTACTTGTGAGCTGGAAGTAATACAAACTTGTGTGTGTTGGTTTTGCCCTTGTTGGCACCTTTTACTTCCATCTCTTGCTTGACGAGCAGTCAGTGTGAGGTATAGGTAGCAAATGGCAACCAGTATCCTCCCTGCTGTGCACCTATGAAGGACAACCAGGGTATTTGCTTAAAGGGACAGCTAATAAATGCATAACCTTCACATGCACAATAAAGGTAGATTATCTGAGTTAAAAGCAATTTTCCAAAGCTGCTCTTTCCAATATCTTAGTGAATTCAGAAAATCATGTTAGTTGTGTCGTGGTTTAACCCGCCTGGCAACTAAGCACCATGCAGCCGCTCGCTCCCTCCCTCCCTCCCTCAGTGGGATGGGGGAGAAAATCGGGAAGGAAAAAAAAAGTAGGACCCATGGGTTGAGATAGAGACAGTTTAATAAGAGAGAAGAATAACAATAGTAATAATAATAATAATAATGGTAAGAGAATATACAGAATATATAAAACAAGCGATGCACAGTGCAATTGCTCACCACCTGCTGACCGATGCCCAGCCCATCCCGAGCTGAGATCATTCCCTGAGCCGCAATCACTCTCCCCGTGGCCAACCGACTAACCCACCCCGAGCATGAGTTTATATGGTATGGAACAGCAATTTCATCAGTTTGGGTTAGCTGTCCTAGCTGTGCTCCCTCCCAG
>BOSO01023633.1:0-39760 GCA_018403395.1 Gorsachius goisagi | reverse complement strand
AAATTCTTTACAATGAGGGTGGTAAAACACTGGAACAGGTTGCCCAGAGAGGTAGTGGAGGCCCCATCCCTGGAAACATTCAAGGCCAGGTTGGACGGGGCTCTGAGCAACCTGATCTAGTTAACGGTGTCCCTGCTCACTGCAGGGTGGTTGGACTAGATGACCTCTAGGGGTCCCTTCCAACCTGAAACCTTCTATGATTCTCTGGAGATGGAGAGTAAGCATGTATAGTCTGGAATCCTCATGCAGTGCCCATTATCACAATATCTGGGTGTTTCACAGGTCACCATATGTACAGCTTTCAGACCTTTTTTTCCATATCCAGAATTCTATCTCAACATGTAATGTATTTTTCAATATTTGTACTGCATCAATCAATTATTTCTACCTTATCCCTCTGATCACCTGGGGCATATAAACTTCTACACACTGTGCATTAATGTCCTGAACTTATGTAGGCAGCAAAGAGGTTGAATTGGAATGAAAACATTATTACATATGTTTAGCATTTTAGACATGTTCATTTTATTATCATTTAATGGGTAAAATTGGCAAATTTATTTGACATACAAAATACAAATGTAGAAGAGAAATCATTAGTTTGAGGGTGTAAATGCCAGGCAGGTTTTCTCTTCACAGATAGCATTTAAGAAACCAAACATATGACATTTTTCACTAGTGAAAGAAGAAATAGAGAATGGTAAAGATGGCAATTATTGCTGTTTTTCCACCCTGAACCAGTGGATTCTCTGTTTGAGCAACAGAACTCTGGATATAGCCCAGAGACAGTCCTGGCTCAGAAATGAACATTTCAGCATTTCTAGTGCCAATTACATTCATTTGCCTTCAGTTTCGGGGGGAGGGGGAAGCTGGGAGGGGAAAATAGCATGGGGAAAAAAAATAAAAGAAGCCTGGCAGCCATCTTCTCACCATCCTACAATGTCCTTTTAAGATCTGAATAAGGGTGTGCTCAGATCTCCATGTTCATTTGTCAAGGCACAGCTGCTGCTGTTGGGAATTCTAGTACTGCAATGGTTATTACCACTTTGCTAAAGGCAGCTATTACTCTAGATATCTAAAGACAAGGAAAGACAAGACCATGCAAAAATGAGTTTTTAATCACTGTGTTGTTTTATTTGATACTGATTTTAATCATTTTTCCCCCCTGAGCCTCATTTTTATTAAATTACAAAATATAAAAAGGATTGTGAGCCCTGCCAGAGGTTCATGATTTAAACTTCTGAAGTTGGATACTGTAGGAATAGTACCTGAATGAACTTTGTATTGCAAACCTTAAAGCTCCTTTTCTATCAAAAATCTTTCCATCTTTATAGAAATATACTTTTATTTACCAAACACTCTTACATGGTATATACACAAATAGCGCTTAAAGGCAAGAAAGTCAGTTTACAATCTGTAAAATCAAAAGTAGGCAGGCATTTTGACTGAGCATGCCATGCAGCAATGCTTATGTTTGCAAACTGATAATAGTTTTATAGGGGCTATGTTGGTATGTGTATGTGGTCTTTTTGAACCCACACACCTTTCATGGGTTCCTTAATGTTCCATCTCTTTCTTTTTTCTGACTGTTTCTTATAGACATACACTGTCTTTTGTCATCACTAGATTAAAACTACGGGGAGGAACTGCCTTTCACTAAACAGCCTTCACACAGTAATGAAACAGCCCAAGATAATAGAATAATAGACATGCTAAACAACAATAAGGAAAACCCAACACTTAGTAGGTTCATTTAGAAATTGAAGTCTGGTCTATGCAGAAGATAAAATGTCTCAGCTTCGGGAAACTTGAACAGGAAGTGATATCAGCTAGACTTTGAGTCAATAATTTAGAAGAAATATTTTATGGAATGAACACTGATTTTTCCCAACCCCTATAATAGAAACGTTCAAATCACTGTTTCCTCTGCATGGTGCACTAACTGAAATTCTTTCAGAATTTTTTTTCTATCAGCATTGATTGCCTGCTTTTCTTTACTTCATGGTTTTTAGGTGTCCGTTTAGCTGTGACTGGTCACACAGTGCACGTTACATCCCTGGACCTGATGAACAATATTCTTTTCATCAGGAAACCCCACTTGCATGTTGTGTAGAATAGAGTCCTGCTTACCTCTCTTTCTTGAAATGTTTTTCTGTCTCTGTTTTTGTGTTGACAAAAATAAGAACAGTGTAAAATAATGTGCCATAATATTCCAAAAATAGAATGTGACAGATTAGTCTTTTATCTTCTTTGATAAGGTTAGCTTGATTTCTAAATAATACCATTAATGTAGATTTTTGTGAAACATTTAATGTGGTGAACTATGGGAAATTATGAATTAAAATGAAGGAAAGAATTTGTAGCAAAACTGGAGGACATCAGGAACAGTCTGAAGAGGATGCAGAATGGGTAGATAACAGGACCTAAGACTTGAAGGCAGAACTGTTAGGCGTTTATCTCATCTTATTTAATATACCCAGGAATGGCTAGGGAATGAAACATTGTAGGATACTAGTAAATTGCCTGGATACCCTGCATTAGGTAAACTTTAGAGATGTACTGGAGATCAGAATACCACACAGCCTTGAGGACTAATGGGACAGATGATAACAGTGGGTGAAGCTTACTGTATAGGAGGTCCCTTCCAGTTCTGTTTTCCAGATATGAAATATACGATCACTTTAAAACCAGTGCTGGAATGTAATAGAACATGGAAGTCAGTCTGCTGTGTTTGGACTGCCAATGCTAACTCCATGATATCAAAGTAATTTTCTTCCTTCTTTCCTTCTTTCCTTCCTTCTTTCCTTCCTTGCTCTCCCTGGGAAGTTACGTTCAATGTTTGTAGAAGAAGAAAATTCACTGTTCATAACAATAAAAAACAGAGGCCATCAAAACCAATGCCATTAACTCAATGTTTTTCAGAGTACAGAAATCTAATGTCAGAAGGCCTATTAGTGATACTGGATGGTATTTGAATCATATTAAAGTTAACAGCCAAAGTCATTGGCTTCAGTGACACCCAGATTTCAACTGTTGTTTTTCATTAAATGAATACTGCTTGCAAAGGGGAACAGACACAGTCCTTCACAAAATTCTGGCACTAATACCATTGGTCTAGGAAAGAAACAAACAAACATTCCCATGAAAAAGGATCTAGCAAAACAACTACCATTCCCACATACTTTATTGTGCAGTCCAATTGTTATTGTAATTATGCTGACTATAATCCACAGTTTTAAAAAGTTCAGTGATTTTAATTCTGAACACAGCTCTGGTAATAATGCATCACTATTTACATTCCCATATGTCTGCTAGACTGTGCAAGATCAAAGATGAGCAAAACTAGCCCTTCTCACAATTTTGTTACCGTCCCTTACCCTTATAGGCATGAAAATGGAAATTTTTCCCTGTTATGGAGAGATAATGTTGCTATGGTTATAATTCTATAAAGGTAAAGTAGATTTATCAAAATAATTGGAGGCATGATTCTCCATTAAGGTCAAAGATTGCAGAGACAGGCTGACATGAAATGAGTGAACTTTTTAATTTGCTTTTTTTTCTCCTTCTTTACTTCTTCCCTTCCTGTGAATGGATATTCAGCTGGGATATGTTGACAGAAGCCTGTCCCAAGAATGACATATTAAACCTTAGGTCTGAGATGTTAATACATCAATTAATGGGACTACCAGAAATTCTGGAGGCATGCACAAACTTACTTTTACAGGACCCTTCTACAGTTTAGATAGCAAAGATGGGGAGTTATATAGTGCTAAAAGCATATGAAGAAATGTTCAGGGCTGTGTATATTTTTCGTTGTGTATATTGTTACTTCGTAGTGGAGATCATGCTTATGGATACCGATATAGATGACTATGAGCTAAGTTAATTAATTCACTGTTTTCCAATAGGCATTGGCTTACAATATCTCTGAGCATTAAAGAAAAGACAATGTGAAATGTACAGGTCCACTAGCAATTCTTTTCTTTGTTAGGATTGTTAACACCAAAAATTCTACAAACACTGCTCGCCTAACTTCCATTAGTTATACATGTGTGCTAAAACATTATCTGAGTAAATTGATTTAGCAAAATGCCCAATATTTTCCTATTGTAAGACATTATTTTCAGTATTTATAATGTTGCAAAATTTAAGTAAATGCATTTAGATTTTATATACTAATGTCCAGCTTGAACACATTTATTCTTCCGTTTTCCCTGTAAAGAATGGTTAGATTTTTCTGAATGTGACGTAAAAAGAAAATGTACTCTTTTGTCCTTCTTAGAAATTTCAGTGGCTTATCTCTCCAATTCTCCCAAGACATTCTGATGTAAGAGTTATCTCCAGGCATTGATGTCATGAATGTGCCTTGAAACAGGCCTGAGAAAATTCCAAACTTAAGGTGTTTGGGCCCTGAAAAACTGTTTTTCTCTACTCAGTAAAGTTCTCCTGCTGTCTGAGGGTTTCACCTGTGCTGCTCTTTGGCTCCTGTGAGATGTAATGAATTGCCACCAAGCATGGTAACGGGGACCAGCCAAACAGTTTCACTTGGATTCATTATAAAAAACACGCTCAAGTACATTTGCATGTGTTGTAAAAAAATGCCAGGGCAATATTGTTTTCTTAAGAGGAATGTTCAATGGGAATAGTTTTCCATTTCAATTTTCATTAAATCTTTTCCTAGGAGGTTGGAGGTTTGGGCGGGGGGGTGGCAGGGGGGCGGCGGGGAGGATACTAAACATTTTGGTATCTGGGTGTCAATAGCTG
Organism: Gorsachius goisagi; assembly: GCA_018403395.1. Taxonomy (NCBI): domain Eukaryota; kingdom Metazoa; phylum Chordata; class Aves; order Pelecaniformes; family Ardeidae; genus Gorsachius; species Gorsachius goisagi. The sequence goes on along the minus strand of BOSO01023633.1, from coordinate 34,996 downwards.
AAATATACTTCATGTATAGAAGTATTTTTTTTCCATGAATGCTAACAAAAATCAGTGTAAGAGAAATATTGCTGAAAAGAGAAATCGCTCCTTCAGTGAGAAAAAAAAATCTTGAAATAGAATTTTCATTCAGCTTTGAAACATAGTCAGTTCTTCCACCTGTAAATTGTGCTGTTTCATTTCAGTGGAATGGGGCTCCTGCTTCTTTTAGATTGTAAGGTGTAAATTTCATCTGTCATATTTCTGGTAGGATACAGGATATTGTAGGCTAGAGTCATGTGCTAGCAGAACCATGCCAGATGTAACTCTCTCTGAAATATTTTTATTTTTGTCAGTTATAATTTCTGTGTGTCTCTAAAGAGATATTGTTTCCTGGATGCTTACCTTCACTTTGAGCATCAAAACAACAGTGGGAGTTTTGGGAATCTAAGAAGGTAATGCTGGGCAGGAGAAAACCAACAATGTTGTCAAGGGTAGCCCAAAAATTTGCACTTTTTCTTTGTTTCTTGGTGCTTTTTATGTGACTTCAGTTAATACACACCACTTTTGTATTCAGTGACCATGCAAAACCAAAACTGACTTGATTTTATATTTTGAAAACACTAAATTTCATCTCATAGCTATTCAGCTATCTAATTTCCTTAGAGTTTTGCCAATATGACAGACACCCTAAAATTTATGAATAACTTGGGAATAAGCTCAACCTGGAGAGAGAGAGAGGGCTTATTTTCTGTGATCCTGTTAATTACTTTCCTTTCTAGCAGTTCATGTCCTTTCATGTTACTTTGTGATGTGTTTGTTGCATTCACTAAATGCTAAAAGGTTGTGAGCTTCTCAGTACTATTTTTCTCCTTACAGTTCTTCGTGATTGCTTTATGTTCAGTAAATGACTTCTCTTCATATCAGGACTGAATTTGGCCAGGAGATTAGCATTTGAAAAGAACTATTAATTTATTTAGTACATCTGCCTGCAGGTGTAGGTTGGTTCCCTCCTGTACAGCAATGGCACTACTGTGAAAACACAGGAATAGAGCAGTTCTTTATCTTTTATAAATCACTTATGCAGAACGTGTACCTTTAATTTAATATAAAACTATATTAGCTGTAAGAGGTTTATCTCTCATTGTGTGGGTCCGTAATGTGTGTTGTGCTTCCTGTTGTAGCTAATCCTGTCATATGTGATATAAATTCAAGATTTCTGTTACTTGTGTGCCTTGTGATTTTGGTGCTCTTGTAGGACCAAAGTATCATGTTCTAGCCTCGAGGCCTCAAGCAATACTTTTAGACTCTTCTCTGCTATTTACATGCTGTTCCCCAAATACTGAAAGGTTTTGAGGTTACATCTTTTGAAACTGTTGAGATTATCAAATTCAAATTCCCTCTTACAAATCTTAAAATGTTTTCATGCAGGTTTTAGGTGAAAGTAAAACAGATATTTAATTTATATGCCCTGTAATTTTCTGTTTCCTAGTTTACATGTTTTTCAAACTGATGCCTAATTTCTCTATACATTTCCCATGCTACCTGATATAACGGCCGTGGACTCTGCAGTTATGGGCTTGTTTCCTTTTGTGCTGTGTATTACCTTGTGGTTGGTTAGACTCAAACCACTGTTTTTACAAGATGCCATAGTGCTCTTGCTTTCTCAAGAACGTTGCTTAGAGTATTGGCAACTTTTGTTCATGTCAATAGCCTGATCGGTCAGGTGCAACATTGTAAGTAATATTACAACCTTCATCAACTCTCATTTAGCATCACTTTAAAAGATATTTCCTGTTAGACTGATTTGTTCAAGAGATAGTTTATTGTTTTCAATAGACATATTGTTTTCAAAAGACATAGTGACAACTGGGTGATCAGAGACCATCCATCTCACTTATGACCTGTTCTTTGGCTGGTATTGACAAATTTTACTCTATCAATGACAGTTGAATGCTTAATCTTTTATTTATTCACTGCTTATTTTTGATGATGTACAATCAGTCTCTTTTATTCCACAAATACCATCCTCACATAAGAATTTTTAAGCAGAAAAGATAACACAAGCCAATCAATAATTTTAATTACAGTGCAACCAGTTGAGGGGAGTGAGATAAATTATCATAAATTCAATAACTAGTTTAAGATCTCAGGTGTACTTTGAATATTTGGTTTTGCTACAAGTTTTAGGTGGAATTACATTTGGAAGCAAGCGAAGGTAACAGGATCTGGTCTGGGGAACTGCTGGGTTACTTTCAAAAATGCTTCCATTAGTGTCTGTTTCCTTGTTTGAGAATGTACGGAAGCATATATCCCAGCATAATCCATACCAGACATACTAATGTGGGGTAAAAATAATCTCATATTCAGTAAGTATACAGCATCCTCTTTTGAAACAAGTTATTTCTTTTCAGTTTGATCATAAAAAAACCCAAAGCTGTTAACTTTAAACTGGTGCTTCATAGGTTTAGAACAAATAAATGAACTAGTATACATGAACTGAACTCAAAGAACAACTCACTGCTGAAGGAGGTAAGCAAGCTAAATATTGTGGAAGATTAAAAAAAATAGTCTTATAACTAGTTTTATAATTTATGACAGTTTTCATTGCATAGAGTACATTAAAGTTAATGGGTTTGCATATAAAATGATAATCACAGTCTTTCAGCTCAGGGGAATGAATCCTCTGTCATGAACACAGTAACACAGTAGGCTGGATGGCTGGTGGCTGAATCCAATCATGTTCAAGAAATGATCCTCTTCCCAGAAATGGGAGCTCCCAACATTAGCTATTATAGCAAATTCACCTTCAAAACATTTAATCACATTGTGCATTGATATTTTTTCACTTCTTAATTTTTCAAAGTTTCCATTATAGTCACTTAGCTGAAATGGGAGAGGATGTATTACAATGTCTTTTAATAGTTATTTATCTAATTTATTTTTTCAATTCATTTTCTCTTTTTAATTTTTATTTATTTATTTACCTTGATGATTTGCACCTAGTGATCAAGAAGCCAGCTGTATTTGTCAGGAGTTTTTTTAAATTAAGTGGGAAGTAGTTGGAGGGGTTGAGGGTTTGCCTATTGATTGCTGAGTTGGTTTGCTGTAGTCTGTAACTTTGTGGGTCTATGGACTGGCTGTGGCTTGTTGAGTTTACTTGGGTCTTAAGTGTTGTGAGCTGGACAGAGACTTAGCTGCGTAGTGCCTTCTGTGGCAGCTGACTATGCAAAGAGAGTCTCTGCCAAAGGCTATTATGACAATTTTTGGCCAAGGCATGATGAGCTGCTGTTGTCAGCCCTGCTGTTCTGAGAGGACAAGGGAAGTATAATTTTTGCTCAGAAAGATGGGCCACGTGGTACATGTAAACATTTATGAAGTTGGAAATCTTTGGAAAAGACATCAGACGTCTATTCAGATCAATTAAAAGTCAGGGTTAAATAAAACCCCAAACCATTACAACTGTTCTACTGAGTAACATTAGTTCTAATCAGAACTAATGAGTCTAATGAGTTAACTATCTGGTTGTAAAGTTAGGTTAACATTTATTTAAATTTAAACTGCAAAAGTCTCTGGAATCTGTCTCCCAAGTCAGAAAAAAAAAATGTAGGAGAGAAGTCTAGGTCTCTTCAAAAGACTAATTACTTAACTGAGGGGATACCCGCAACTATTTAAAAAAGAAAAGAACCAATAAAAAGGCATAGGGTAAAAGAGCAGAAAAGAAGGTCATGCCTTAAAAATCAAGAATTATGAGAAAGAATTGCAAAAAGTGGAACTAATACATGTTTTGAAAATAATATTGATGCAAAAGCAAAAAGTTCCTCAGGCAGATGGTGTTATGTGGTGAGGATGTGGTAAGGATAAAATATATATTGTCAAAAATCAAGGAAAAATATTAAAAATGTTTGGGTTAAATATAAAATTTAAAAGTTTCATATAAACTATAATGAAATATATATTCACACAAAATTATATAAAATATATTTTAAATTACCTTAGTTTCCAGTAAACATGACAGAATGGAAAAGAGCAGATAAAAGTGGGGTGACAAATGAAACTGGTGTTCTGAAAATGGGAGTTACTATGACTGAATTAGAAGAAAATCTCAAGGAGTTTAATGCATTCAGTTGTAAGCAAGTGTCAAGCTATAGCCCTGGATCCTGAATAAGTAACATATGACTGTCAAATAGCAAATTCTTTTGATTAAGATAAGCAGTCAGGATAATGTATTGGGAAAAGGTTGTGTAATGCCTGTGGTTAAGACACGAGAAAGAGAAGATCCGGAAAGATACAAGCTGTTAACCTGATCTCAAAGGTCTTCAGAATTTTTATGTAAATTTGGAGGAAAAGTTGATTAAAAACTTTGGGAGGGGAGTAAAGTAAATTTTTGTATGAATTATGTAGCTAAATTGTGCTACATTAACCTAATATTCTGCTTTGATGTCTTGTCTTGTAGGCAATAGGATTCCAGTAGATGTAAGATACTTAGGTTTTGTTAAGCATTTAAAATATCATCACAAACAAAATTGTTAATGAAATGGGAAAAATGGGCTTTAGTAGATGAGCTGGAAAAGAACTTACTTAAGCAATGATGCAGAAAGGGCAGATACTTGCTCAAAAAAGTTTCTTAGTGATGATTATCAAGGTTGAAACTTGAGACAACCAATTTAATATTTGCATCAGTGACATCAGGGGGAAAAAAAAAAAAAAAAGAAAAAGTGAAAATCTGCAGATTGTGCAATGTCTACAGCAGGTGGCCAGAATAGATCATAAGAAGGTTTAGATTACCTTGAAGACTGGAACCAAAATGATAAACAGAATTAAAATCTGTAATAACAAGTGCAAAGTAATGCTTTTAGCTACCAATATCTCTATAATAAATTGGGATCCAATCAGCCAAAACCAACAGCTGTGACCAGTTGCAGAATTACTGTGAACCCTCAGTGTGTCGCTGTGAAGAATGTAAATGTGATCGTAAAATGATTCAGGTAACACATTCTCTGTGAAGGTACGAAAACTATTAACAGCACAGCACAAGGAACTGGTGACACTCATCTAAAAATATTCTTATTATTGATCAGGGACACATTCTTCTACTATTAAATAATAGCTCCACTAGAAATTTGGGGAAAGTAATGAAGATCGAGGGAGTGAAAGGGTACCATCTGAAAGGAAACTAATATAGCAGGACTTAGGTGGCACAGGAACAAACAAGTGGTTGGCTATGGATTTGTTCAGTACAGTAGAAGAAAGTTTGTATCATAAAATCTTAGATCAGTGAGTTTTAGAATACTCTGTTTGCAATAGCAGGAGACAGAACTGGATGGTGCAGGAGGATTCTTCACATGCTGAGTCCTACAGAAAGGCCACCCTTTTAATACAACTTTACTAGCCCAAATTTCTTTCAGTAGAGATTATATTTTTATATAGTCCACTTCTGAGATTCCCGGAACTATTGCAACAGTAACTTCACTGAAAATATGCAAAAAAAATGTATTTTATGCAGATAGCTATTATTTATATGCAAGTATCAATAACAAAATCATCTAGAACAGGACAGTCCTGTAGAAACTTCCTTTGGATAATAAAATTATGTTTTGGATTTACTTTCTTCTTAAAGTCCTTCTTTCCAATACTGAGGACACTAGTGTAGGCACCACTCAGAACTGCGGTGTGAGGTTCAGTCTAAGGGAATGTCCTTTCTTCTTTCCTATTTTGGCTATTTAATGATAAAGTATTCTGTAAGAGGTCTTCCTGTCAAAGGAGCTGTTAGAAACTGACTGCTGAGGCTGTGTTACAGGAATAGACGTTGAAGGTAAGAGGTAACTTTGCCATCTCCTCTATACAGGTCAGCACAGTGCCACAGAGATTAAATAGAATTTCACAGAACAGCCAAAAAATCATTTTAATTGAGCCTGGACCTTGCAGCACAATATTCTTCTCTTAAAATAGAAAATTTCTTAAAGTAGAATGTTCTAAAAGAGCTTGAAAAGTGGCTTTTAATACTGACCTCAGTTAAAGAAAAAAAAAAAGTTCTCTCTTTAGTTCTATTTAATCTTCATGGTACAGAGCTGCATCTCAAAAATCTTTCCCATCTTTTCCTTTTCACTTTTAAATTTGTTAACTTTTCTCCCCTGATTAATATATGAAGACGTATATTTAATCCCAGTACTTATGGCATTAGGAAAAATAAAATCAATAAACAAAGAAGCTTAAAAGGTAGAACTAAATAACCAAGAGAAAAATTTTAGATCTTTATTTTAAAATTAAACATGGGTCAAAACCACATGATTTCACTTTAAAGTGCATTTGTTTTGTAAGAATTTACCCTTGCTCAATTTATACCTATAATCCTATTAAAATCACTGGGAACTTCAGGGAGAGTATAGTCCGAAGGAAAAAATTATGCCCTCAATTACCTCTATATAATAGGGTTTGAATTTGCCCCTGAATGTCAACTTCATCTCTAAAGATCTCATTTAACACTTTGTCACAGCTGGATTCAGTGTCATAATTGCATTTTTTTTTCCAAATGGATTAAATTTACTTTTACATCCAAGAATGTTGCTTAGTGGCATTTGTGCATTGCAGGCAAAAATTTTCACTAAAACAGAACGCATGGAAGATAGAAGAAGACAATTGACTTGAAGTGAATCTAAAAGTCAGAGAAGACTGTAACTAGAGGACGGAATTGTACTGGGTAACGGAGCCTGAACATTGCAGCTACTAATTATAGTCCAAATTATGTCCATGGGGGTCTCTGTCTACAAAGCTGAAGGAGCATTTCTCCAACTCTTTCACTGTGAGAGCAATGTAACACACGGGACCTCCAGGGATGCTGCTGCAAGTAAAAGGAGAAGTGCCGTGTTCTTCAAGTGTTCCCTGATGGCACAAACCCCTCTGGGCCAAAAAAGAAATTCATAAGCAATCAACTTAGCCACCATTAGTCATGGATGGGGAATACACAAAACAGCTAGGGAATTTCATTACAATAACTCCTGTTTACCAAAACTGTACGAAAAAAAAATGATTTCCTGCCTCGTAATAAAGTTCACTCTCCTCCACAAAACATGCAAAACACAGTGGGAATTTTTCAGTATGATTCAGCCTTCAAATCCCTGGATCCAGAAACAGGCTCCAGGCTGTCCTATTTAAACTGTCACTTTCATAAATCTTAACCATCAATTAAAATAAAATGTAACATGTCCTGCAAGAATAGTTTTAAACACAGAAGATACTCTGGACTCTGAAATTTACTGCTAAATGTCTGACTGTAGACTCATTAACATTTAAGAGAAAGAGTAAAAACTTTGTGTTATGAAATTACCATCAAATAAAAGTCAAAGTGTGCCATTGTAAGTTGTAAGGCTGCATTTCGGGGTTGTGCCATTTTTACTTTAAAAACAAAAACATAGCGCAGGGAGAGAGAGAATAGGTTCCCTGCATGCAGTTGCTCCTTAGTCTAAATAGTCAGAGTGGGACTTAAATGGAGGAGGGGAAAGGAGGAGGGGAGGAGAGGAAGAGAGATATGGAGGGGGGGAGAGATGATAGGTACATACAGGTATCACTGCCACATCGCTGTGCAAATCTGAATGAACAAGCATATGGGCTCCCCACTAGGGTATTTCTCAAAAGTCAGGATAAAGATGTGGCTTTAGATCATGTTAGTAAGGACAATGAAGATACCTAAATACTAAACATAAAGTCTAAAGATATCTAAATATCATACCACAGCCTTTTCACTACAGTTACCACTTCTTTTGACCTAGCAAATCCAGAAGTACTTTTCGTTCTGCAGTGGACATAAATTTTCAGGCAACTTGCAAGGTGAGGTAAGCAGTTTACCCACAAGATTACTGGCTGATGCCTCTGCCTGAGGAAGGCTCCTGTTATAAATTTTGTGTGCAGGAGAGTATTGTGCTAAGGGAGAAGATCCCTTCAACAACCCTAGACAAGAGTTTTGCCACCTAATGACTTTTCCCTCACTGCATGTTTGCACACTCATTTTCATTCTTGATTTTACTAAAACTAAGAATATTGGTTTGGTAGAGAACCGAATATGTCTGAACATGGATAGCAGTACAATACATTGAAAAATGTATAAGAAAATTTGGTCAGAGGTAGAAAAAAAAAAAACCACCAAGAGACCTGGACTCTGTCTGATCATTTTTCAGAGAAGTCCCTCTTTGGGACTCTGGACTATTCCGCACTGTTTATGATTTGATTAAAGCTACCTGCAAACTAATGAGATGTAGTTCTTCATTACTGGCATAGTGCCATACAGCACATGTCTCTGTCCTGTCTCATATGTTGTCTTTGTTCTTACTATAAACCTAGAAAATATTTTTTCTAGATAAAAAGCAAGTTGCTTCATACATCTGTAATGGGTAAATAATGTATATAATAGACACAAGACTTAATGACAGCAAAAGTAGCAGGGAATTTGGATTTAGTTCATATTACACTTAGATACCCTAATTCAAATGTCTTATTGTTAATATATGTGATGGCCAAAGATCATCCACATTTTTCTGAGAAATAGAAAGATCATCATCTTAACTGCTTTGGTTATGCCTCTGTGGGACTTCTCCAAAATGCTTCTACTATGGAGCTACATTCAAATGGTATCGGGAACTTCTGACTAACCCTATAATCAAACAATTGTTTCTGAGGTGAAGACATGACAGTATTTTGGCATTTTACAGTATCTGTTTGTTCTTGCACAATTCATAATTCCCACTGCAATCTGTGAAACACAGATTCATAGAAGTTGAGTTGAAGAGTTGAGGCCCATAGTTAGTTTTGGTTGTACTCAGGAGTGTTCCTCAGGAGTGTTATGTCCCTTCTCTTTGCCTGCTGGCAAAAGCAGTGCTGTATCATTACTGAATCCTTCAACTTTGGAATTGCCTCCTACCAGATATATATTTAAGACTGAGTTTAGGCACTTTTAAAGCCAGTAGCACTGTGTAGATCTCTTGCTTCTAGATTTTCACTAACCACAATTTCTGGAATTTAGTGCTATGATAATCTCATTTTCATTTTCTTACTTTCAAAGTCTGTGTGTGCACTTGTGTGGGGGGGCATGAGCATGGGGATTGCAACATTAAGTATTTGATTATCCTATTTGCTTAATGTCAGTTTCTCACATTTTCAACCATTTAAAGTACTTCCAGATTACACATTGATGGGTGTGTAAATGACAGTAATAATAATGATAATAAGGATAATTTCTGCAATTTGGAAGTGAATTTTTCTGAGTTCAGCTGTTCCCATAGGATTTGGTTTGCATGCAAATTAGGTGTAGAAAATAGGCCCATTCTGATTTTGAAAATGACCTGAAACTGAAGTAGACAGAGCTGTGAGAATCTGATTTCAGCCTAGGCAACCCTAGTAATTTGAAGAAAACAGTAGCAAATATTAGATGCATGAAACTATAACTAATATTTAAGTGCGTAGTCATCTAGAATGGGAAGACTTATACATAATGAATCGTAGATGAAGTAAGGGTGAAGTGAAAGAAAAAAGTACTTCTCTATATAATTAAATGCACACACACACACATAAATACGCATACACACATATACACATATGTATATACATTTATACTTTTTTCCCCCTTCCTTCAATGTATATGCAAGTGTGGGGGGTTTTTAAGATCTGAAAATTATGAGTTTTCTAAAAATGCCTTTGGGATCTGTTTTATCTCTGTATGTGAAGACTAACTTTAGAATGATCCTTACACACTATGTGTCATTATTAAATAGTTACATCTTAACTTATCTTTGGAATCAGTGAGATGGTTACTTGTAAAGAGACAAAAACAGATTTGGGCTTCACACAAGTCCTGAGCTGAACAGACTGTATCAGACCCCCTCTTTGTTGCTGTCAAAAAGAAATTTATATTACCTGGAATTCTGGGCCCTAATCTTGCTTCATGTCACTTGTCTTTTACTTCTGTTTAAGTTAATGAGAGTTGAGGATACCCAGTACTTTGTAGGAACTGCTAGGCAGCTCATGGGAGTGCGTTCTTTGCTAATTATATTTTCTTTGAACTTCAGCACTTAAAATTCAGGCCCCCCATCTTGCAAACATTTATGCATGAGAATGATTTCTCACATGTACACAGTATAACCAAATTCAATGGAACTATTCCAGTATCAGAGAGTTTGTAGAATCAGGCCCATCATCTGAAGATCTGCACCCACGGAAACCAATGAAAGTTTTACCCTCATAATTTTACCATATTTTACCAATGCCATAGCACTTTCTCCCATTTATCAGAATGCTTTTGTGACAACTAAAAGGGTTCATTGAAGGCAGAGTAAAAATTCTGGCAATACGCATGCATATTTTATTCACATTATTGAATTAAAACACACCCCTGTTTTGGATGAGGCTTGTCTTTTAAGACTGTCTGACAGGAATAGTTGCTCTTTAGGAAGAACAGGCTTTGAGAAGGAACACTCAAGGGAAGACAGGGTGGAGGAAAATGAGAGAGACGGAGCCCAAAGCACTGGGCTAAAATCTTCTGTATCTTTCTTAAGGAGTTATTTTCTCTTTTAAAGCTTTCAAGTTTTAATCACTACCTTATGGGATATGGTAAGAAATTGTTAAAAAAATAATTGCATAAAATAATCACAAATGAAGTGCATTGAATTTGAAAACAGATTCTTACTACCAAGTTCCATTAAGACTTAAGGGAGCAACAATTTTCTGACAACACTATAATTATTATTTACTATTTAAATTGATGAATAAAAATGCTGCTGCTAAAAGATGTTATAAAAATTAGCCTTGGGACACAGCACAAGCTCACTGGTGGGGTAAATATATGATGGAAATTTTCAAGATGTCCAGTGAGACACTTCCATCTTTAAGGCTTACTCCAGGTCTCAGTGAGACCTGGGAAATATATGCAGTATTTGGTTCCCAGCTCCTCCTGGTGGCCATCCTATCGTCTTTCAGCAACTCCTGATACTTCCCAGGAAAGGTATGATTTTTAGCCACAAAATGTTTGAAACCAAAGTACATCGGGAATCAGCTCACACAATTATCTGCAACCAAGGCAGACCTCCAGAGAAGAAAAGGCCTCAGGACAAAATCCAGAAAGGCAAGAAGGATGGTAGATGTTGAAATGCATAACTCTGGGCACTGGGTTTCCTTGATTGCAGTCTAAAAGCCTTGCAGATCTTTATTTTGCCTGGGGAAAGATAGGTGCCTTAAAGTGATCCAAAACAGGAATGGATCCAACCAGCCTCAAAAACAGTGATCCACAGAAACTCAGCCCAGGCAGAGCAGGCAGCCTCCTGGGGGGGAAGAAAAGGCAAGATGATTGTCATACCCTTGACATGGGCATCAGGCCTTTGAATCCTGGGAAACCAGGAGGTGTGTCCAGGTACTCACTGTCTACAGACCAGGAAGCTACTCTGAAGATAGTTCCAAACCTCTTTTCTTTCAAGAAGTGAGCAACTCCTATTTTCTTTTACAGGTTCACTAGCTAGGGGTCTTCCTTTTCTTCAAAATCTTAGAGAGTCTATATAAAATGTGGAAGACTGAATTTTTTTTGTTCTGATAAAGATGTCACAAATTATTTAAGATTACCTCACTGAAGAGATATACCTGGGATACTTTTGTGAGAATTAGGGGAAAGGAGAGGAAAGGAACATATCCTCATACCTTCTGTTTAAATTGTTCCGGCACACTGAAACTACATAAAGAGGTACAAGGTGAGACACTAACACTAAAAGAAAATATGTCATCCAGAGGGTAAAACAAGATCCCTATTCAAAGCTTAGTTTATTTTTTTAATCCAGTAATTTTTTTATATAACATAATTCCATCTAAATCCAATTCTGCCTAAATTTTTTTCACATATAATCCTTGGTCATTTCATCTGAATTTTATATAGATATCATACTATTAATATTAAATAATTTAAAAAAAACTAATTCTTATTCATAATGTTTATGTAAAAGTAATAAAAACATGGTAAATCTTATTTTTATCTTACATATTAGAGTGTACACATTTCAATGCTGTTTCACTGCATGGTAGTGCTGATACACATGAACATGTTATGCTTACAGTGTAATGGGAAATGACATATCCAAAGCAAAGGTAAAATTTTAAAGCATGCAAAGGAAACATCAGGTGAAAATAACATTCCTAATGATAACTACTGAGTGTTCCCTGTAAGTGTCATGGGTGCTTAGAACTTCTTCTGTTTCTTTTATTTCATCTGTTTCAAAATACACTGCAGTACTATATCTTTGAAGTTACTTTTGCAACTGATAAAAGATGACTTTAAAATCTTTCTTCAGCCATATTCTGCTCTTCTTGCAACATTTTGGTTTTGAATAAAGTGGACTTCACCGTGGCTTCATATAATCTTTCTGATGGAGTCCAGCCTCCATGGATACATTTTGTGGTGGATCTCAGCTGCTTGCATTCCTGATTGTCCAGAGTAGCCCATAATGCAGAATATCTTTCTCCTGGCTCATCTGCCAAGTTTTTTTCCCCAGCAAAATCAAGTGTCTCTAGAGAGCTAGACTGCATGAAACCTAGGTTTCATCCTCACATGGTGGCAAGATCGACCTGGAGCACAAACTTGGACCAAGTATCTGAGAAGCACTGTAAAGTTCAAACAGAGCCTGTGGGACTCCATAAATGGCCATGTACTATTTATTGAGTCCAGTGAACACTGAAGGGAGGGGTAAAATGGGGTGATTGTGTCTGGATAGCAAAAACAATTTAAATTTCCTGGGAGACACTTCAGATATTCTAATTTAGCAACTGCCTGCTCCTTCAGAATGTTGTGGATACTTAGACAGAGAAAATAGCCCCATGAATGTTATTAACTGATTACCTTATTACATATACATATGAAAATATCTGTAATAATTCATTCTTGGTGACCAGATGTGGGTGGAAGTGACCCACAACAGACTTTTTATGTCTTTCTGTGCTATGACTCAAGTCACACATTTCATGTAACTACAGTACTAAGCCCAGAGTTCCTGGTCAGAAATGTAAGTTGCTTCAACAAGTGCATGTCTTTACCTTTCATCACCATGAATAACAGGTTATGTTTTCATTAGCCCATCTTACAGTAAGAAGGTTCACAAAACAATAAGAGTTTCTGGTTCTGTGTAATGAACTCTGTATCTAGGCAGCAGGGTTTATGCCATGTTGCATGTTTTGGAGCAAATCATCTTTTTGACACTTTTGGATTCCCTTGAAAATGATAGGTATAGCTGTGGTTGTCTAGCAAGTCAAAGACTGTTTGGGATTGGAGGTAAGAGATTAGAGCTCTACAGGGCAGTGTCAGAAATAAATTGACTGTAGCAGCCAAACTCTTCTAGAATACATTCTTCATCAACTCCTGGTAATGGTTAAAGATTGAGTTAATCTACAAAAATTTTATTTGCCTATAGCTCAGCTTTTAGGTAGTTTTGTTGATATTCATGTGGTGACTTGACCTCACAACTCAAAGTTTTATAGCCTGGAAAAATAATTCCATCTTGGTGTGAATGACACCTCAAATAAAATGTGGTAAGAAGGAACAGAGTTCTGCTTTTAATGCTGCAACTTGATTAATATGTTTTAGAAGGGGATTTCAGAAAACAAATCTCTTAATTGTGAGTCACACATAGCCTCAAAATGGTAGCTAATTATTAGAGGAGTCAGCCATGAGCTCCAATGTGCCTGTTACTTTAACTTGCTAGAGACCATACAATGCTATCAACCTGGCCACCTTGCACAAGAAGTGGAAAATGTCAAAGTAATCTCACTGTAATTGAAATCAATGACAACAGTTCTCAACCTATATCAAAGAGGGAGCCCAGAAGAGGATGCTTTGCATATGAACCATTCCCACAGTGCTTTTCTTATCTCAGAGTACAATTAGACTATAGGCCCAAAAGCTCTGTGGCTCTTGCTCACGGTGACTGCGTCCAGATTGTTCTCACTGATTTTCTCTCTGCAGCTATATGCAAGTGTTGCTGCCTGTTTCCACTTACTCACATGGTGCCCCTATGGCCTAGATCCCTGTAGTCATTCTCTTTCTCACTTTCACTCTACTTTGTATTGAGCACACGTTAGACTGCTTACATAACTTTTCCAGAATGGGACATATTATAGACACATTCATCTTGCAATCGAAATTTTGACAGTGTTGATTTAGCCACAGTTACACAGTAAGTAGGATACAGCACTTGAAGAAGAAGGGTCTTGTGTAGTCAAAGTCTATGTAATAAATACCCTTAATTATACTAATCTAATGGAGAAGTGAGACCATGCTTGGAGTACTGGGTTCAGTTCCAGGTTTCCCAGTACAAGAAAGATATGCAGCTACTAGAGAGAGCCCACTGAAGGACCACTATGATGTTTAAGGGATGGGAACATTTCTCATGTGAGGAAAGACTGAAGGGACTAGGACTGTTCAGCCTGGAGCAGAGGAAGCTCAGGAGGATCTCATTAATGTGTACAAATATCTGAAGGGAAGGTGTAAAGAAGTCAGAGATAGGTTCTTTTTGGTGGTTCCCAGTGACAGGACAAAAGGCAAAGGAGAAAAACTGATACATAGGAGGTTTCATCTGAACATCAGAAAACACTTTTTCACTGTAGGGTGACTGAGCACTGGCACAGGTTACCCAGAGAGGTTGTGGACTCTCTGTCCCTGGAGATATTGAAAAGCCATCTGGACATGGCTCTTCACAATCTACTCTAGGTGACCCTCCTTGAGAAGGAGGAGGTAGACAAGATGACGTCCAATCCCCTTCCAGCCTCAACCATTCTGTGGTTTTGTGATTCAGAGAAAGGTAAAGAACCAAAGAAAGATTTGGGAAACAATCCAATTAAAAAGGAAGTACAGAGGAGTGTGTTTGAAATAACTATTGAAAGCCTGAAAAATGAGTCAAACCTTGACTAGCATATTGACTGCCAACAGGGTTAGAAAGGCAAACATTGACATCAGCAGACTGAATATATCTTGAGGCTGTCCCTCTCTACGTGCTCACATCTGAGCCTGTACACTAACTCTCTGTGACTGCTTTGTGCCAGAGCAGAAGAGTAATTGACATTCTAGTTAACATAGGCTGAAAAATGACCTTGATTCTTCACTTTGTCCCTGGCTTAGCAGGGTATGAGGGTTAAAGAAGGTCACTTGATTCAAAATCTGCCAATATTGCAACCTAGCAAACACCAACAAAATGACTGCAATACCTTAATCGCTGTGTTGTTTACTAGTGAATTCACTGAATTAAGTGAATTCATAGTCCAGTGTTAAAAGAATTAGATTCAGTTTTCAGACATAAACACATTCTCTGTATATTTTCATTTTAAACCCTTTTTAACATTATGTATTTTCAAAGATCTATTCTGGACAATGCCCTGGCAAAGAAGACACAGTTTTGATGGCAAGATGCCTAGTTTTTGTGGTGCTGTGGTGTGACAGACTGGCATTTCTCTGTCAGTCTCATTTATATCTAAAAAAGGTATGGGTTTTGAGTCAAACATGGAAATGAAAAATAATATCTGTAGAGTAGGACTGGCTTTATTTTTGCTGTGCTAGAATTCAAGCTACTATGTTTCCCAGACTTTAGTATCCAGAGAAAATTTACACTGACCACCTGTAAACATTTAAAGAAAGAGCTAGAAATACACTACTCATTGTGTAGGTGGCTAATGAGACTTCAGATAACTGGGAAACCCAGTAAGAAGTGAGAAGTTGAATGCTTTTGCTAAAACAGCCACTATGCAAATAGTCAACAATATTGACCTTTAAATTATCGCAATTAGGAAACCTATGCATGTTCCAGTGTATCAGCTTAAATTTGTTCAACTTATTATAGATTCCCTTCCAACACTGAAAGGGAGAAATCTCTTTTTTTTTTTTACAGAGGATGTCATTCTGACACAATATTTAGCAGCGAGGAACAGGATTTCTGGAAAAATCTTCTGCTGTGGATATGTGTTGAAAATTTTAAACAAATTAAAAACTATAAAAGAAAAAAGCATTAGAATCTATTCTTATCCACATATTACTTTTTTCCTATGACATTTAAAATTTCAAGAAGTACTTCATTTTGTGAAGTGAATCGCACATGGAAAGTACCACTGAACTTGGTATTGAATGTGTAAACCTGATTGGTTTGAGAAAGAAAAGTGAAGTTTCTGAGAACTTGTTAAACTTGAACCTTGTAGAAAAAAAAAAAAAAAATCATTCATAGGTTACTAGGAGGGAAATAAAGGATACCTGAGGAACAAAAAAGATACTGTAGAAAACATCCAAAACTTAAACTTTCATACTACAGAAAGTTTAGAAAAGTAACATGGTAAGGAACTGGTTTGAAAAGAAACGATGCATGAATATTAGGAGTATTTATAAAGTTGAAAAACTAACAGGTCTACAAATATCCACAATAGTTGAAAGAAGCAAAGCTTCTTAACGTGGTTTGACAGCAGTGAATGACTAGAGAAAAGTCTTGGAATCTGCCTCCAAATCCCGGCCGTGCGTTAAGTCAGGCACACTGGGAAGACCCAGAGGTAAGAAGTGTAGATGGAAAAGAATTGACTGGAGGAATACAAGGGGTGGATGTTTTGTGCATTTGCTGCCTAGAGTGGATGATTAACATAATTAATCTATACTTTGCACTGGCCCAGAGGGGGAATGATTCCTTGATGCACCTGGTGAATAGAGTGATTGAGTAAACTAAAGGAGGGAATTGCAGTTACATTACAGCCTTTGTGAGTAGCAAGCAGGTGCTTTCAATTCATCATAGCTGCCTACATCTTGGGGAGAAGACAGGAATGTGATTTGACTGCTTATGGCCTGACCCATGTCCTGCAGAGCTCATAGATGGGAATGCAATGACTGCGTGAAGTGGAGAGAGACTGGCTGCCTGATGGCGAAGCTGGTGGAAATCAGTAGCTGATCAGTGTCTTTCTGCAGAAGTATGTTGTATTGCTACTGGGCATGGAAGAATCTGTCAGCTCAGACTTTCCCTGTTCCTTTTCTTTTTCCCATCTTCTTCCACTTTAAAAACAAACTTCTTAAAGAGCTGCATGTGGAATTTGTCATTAAAACACAAGGATTAATTTTAAATACCAGTGTCTTAGCAAAAAAACCCATGCAAGTGAGTAGTACTTTAACCTCCTGAAGAAGCTGTATCTAAAGGCCATATCTCTACGTTTTTTTCATTTGCATGTAAAAGTCCTTCTTCATACAGGTTAAGATCTTAAATATTCTGGTTGCTGTGCAACTTCAGTAAAATCTCTATTTTAAAGGTTTTCAAAATAAGAAATGGATTACAAATACAATATTGTTATACAGAATATAAGGTGTGGGGTTTGGTGTTGGGGTTTTTTTTTTTGAGATATTTTGTTGTGAACATTAAAGAAACATATTAGGTTTCCTTTGTAGAACTTTTAAATTTAGAAATAACAATGGGAAAGAGGGGAAAAAAGATCCCAAATGACACCAGCTATTATTTTACTTACTAAAACTTGAAGTTTACATACATAAGGAAAGGCTGGGGAAGATTAACAGTGACAAGAAAATAGTGAATTAAACCCAGGATATCTCCTTCAAAAGATTTATTCAAAGACAGCAGTTGAAATATGCATCTAACTTACAGAGAATAAAGTTAGTTTCTGAAATACAATTGTAGATTGTAATTGATTTTGATTGACTGATTTTGATAGCTTGCAGAATTCTTTAGTGGTGTTCATATGCTACTGCACTGTGTATGGATTTAGAGGACCAGCCCATAAAAAAAAGAAGGAAAGTTTAAGGCAAGATAAATAGTAAGGCTCAGACAAGGGTACTAATTCAGGCATTAAATACTCACTTTTATGTATGCAGTTTCATTCATTTATGCATTTGTTTTCCTCAATATCTTCTTGTTCTTTTAGCAGTAGGACAGAAAATACATTTCATGTGGGTTAGTATGAAGAAATATTTCTGAAGAATTAGAACTTTGATCTGGCACTAGCACAGAGTAGAATGAGATATAAGAACTGGAAAAGGGAAGTTAATGGATATTGTACTGAAGAATCAAAAAGAAATAGCAGCATATAATCAAAAGTGAAAGGCAAGGCTGAATGGTGTTAAACAAGCCAGTGTCTCAGCATTCAGTACCTTACTAAATATCTTGTCAAACACTTGGTTTCTCTTGAAAAACCTATTGCTTGTGTCATCAACAAGTTAATGCCTGGTGGCGTTCATGGCTTTGTTTTTTACCACAATTGTCAGAGCATCACTGCTGGAAACATTCCTTGTAAAATTGTAACTACTCAAATTACATGAGCTTGCTTTATTCTACAGATAGAAAAATAGCAAATGACTGATGTCATTGACTTACAACATGTTTCAAAAGGACACATTTTATGATAAGGTTTGGCAAATTAATCAGAGAAATGGGTAAATTCTCCATGATAAACTTCAAGATGAGTAGCACAGCCTAAGGTAAATCTATTCTTCATGATGTGTTTCCATTGAAAGTGTACTTTGGATGATCTTTGCAACAAGGCTACCAGATGGTCCCTAATGGTACTCTGACTTTATTGTGTCTGGCTTTGCTGCAATAATAAACCTACTGATATGAACATTCTCAAAGTCCTCACCTTCTGCCTTCAGCTCACTCCCTTTTCAAATACCCCTAAATTGTCTTGTGCAATTAAGCTGCATTAAGATGTTGCATTTTAGAGTTTTTCCCTTAAAAATTCAGAAGTATGGTTTTCAGAATCATGGAATATTCAAGCACAAACCAAGTCAGTAGGTGTTGCTGCTCCATGAATTTAAGTCTCAGTTTTGTGTAAATAATGATAGAAAAGGTCACTTTTCCCTTCATCTTAAGAAAGAATCAAATATAGTAAGAGGAAATTCCACTAGAAAGGAAAAGTATGTCTGTTAAGTCTAGCAACAACCACTTAAATATATTCTTTTCACTTGCAACACTGTTCACGGTCCAACTGGAAAGATACATGATTTCTTTAACTACAGGGCAGACATTATGTTATTTTATTGGGAGCTTGGATTATTTTTTTGTAATCTCAGTACTTAAGAGGTTATGGAAAATGTATTTCTGAGTCTGAGTTAGATGTGTAACTTTCACATCTAGCAAAGATTTTTCCTTTCTAACTTGTCAAGGAATTTGGTGGAGCAGATAAAGAGAACATACATGAAGAGCACTCATCTGACCTAAAGAAGGATAAAGCTAATCTATTTCATTTCCAGCCAGTGACTGATCTTGAGTTTGGGAAGTGACATAGATGTGTACTAATGGCATTTATTATTTCATAGATATAACTTACTATGTCGTGACAGATCTTTCTTTTTAATCCTAGTGTCTGTATCCCACAGAAAACCTTCTGGTACCTTCTGATGGAAAAACTGTATGCTATTCATGTGTTCATGCTATTTTACCTTTTATTCCTTTGTTTTAAAGGATTGTATTTCTCAAGCAAGTGAAAGATTGATAAAAATGAAGGGTTTGTATTCTGGTATGAGTAGTTATTAAACACATAGTAATTTCTGCACCTCTTGTACATGACAGAAAAAAATTATGTGCATGTTAATTATACAGTTAAAAGACAGAGTAGAGCTTACAGTCTATGAATACTGTTGGTGTACTCCCACAGTATTGTGACATAATTGATCAAAATAATGCTTAGGGTCCTCTCATTGCGGATTCATTTGGTATTCATTAGGATATCACTGATCATAATGATTTCATTTGGTATTCAGAGATGTCATATGTTTCTCCATAGGTGTTCATGGACACTTAAAATAAATTGCTTCTTTCCTCTCTTGAACTCTTTGATGACATGTTAATGCAGAATGCATTTGCACTAACACAGACTCTCCCAGCCCACCTGGCACCACAGGGGCAGGTCTTCTATAGCGTCTGAATTAGTAAAATAAAGATTTTACCCTCCTGAAGAAATAGAAGGCTGTACTATTTATAAAGCATATAGGTACACAATATAAGAATGATTTTATTTTTCTTTTTAAATAATGAAGGTGTAAAATAATTCAGACATAGACATAGACATAGACATTGCTAACTTTCCAGTACTGCCTTTAAGAAATAATTATATGTCAGATGGGACCTATTGTTAAGACATATTAGAAGAAGAACATTTTTGATTAAAAAAAAACCAAAACAAACAAACAAAAAAAAACCAAAAAAAAAACCAGAATCAGAATTTGAGATCTTAGACTATCTTTGACTTCAGCAAAAATCTTTTGTTACTTTTCTTAGTGTGTCTCCATTTACATAAGCTAAAGGACTTCTAATTGATATGAAGTGAACTCAGTATTTATACATACCTTCCTGCCTGCTCTTCTCCTGGATTTATATAGGTCTAAGGAAGAATAAGCAGAGCTTGAATACTGTTCATAGGATGTTCTATAAGGAAAACTGGTTTCTGTATCAGAATGCTGGGTATTTCCAGCAGTTTTGCCTAGCTGTTGCTGAAATTAAACTTACAGGGCTGGATAAATGACAGAAGGTTGCCTTTTTTGTCTTGTTTGTTCTGGTTTGAGAAAGTAAACTGAAACTCCTAGTTGCTTCTGTTATTTCCTGGGTAAGGATGGAACGGAATCAGTTAGGCTCAGTATTTTCATCCTGCTATGTACAGTGAAGTTACCTGGAGCTGCCGTACATTTAAAAGAAAATGTGGAAGTATTTTCTGTCCTTCCAGAAAGATTGATGAAAGATTGTCTCTAACGAGTCTATTGTAGTCATGCTTCCCAATGTCTAAAAGTAGTTGGACATAAAAAGTCTTCCTTAAGGTAGATTGAGCATTCAACATGATTAAAATTCTCCAGACTATAAATTCTTCAGCATATAAAAGTTAAATTCACTTTCATTTTCATAGTTCAGCTTCTTAAAAATAAAGCGATGTCTTGACTCTCAATGATACAAACTGAAATGCAAATCTCAGGAGGCAAATGCTTACAAACCAAAAGGTAACTGCATTGTAAATTGCTTGATCTTTTAAATATCTCTCCCCTTTTTTCAAGTTTCTCATGTGGCTTGAATGCAGATTCACACTATATCTTTCTGTTTCTTAAACCATTGACACTTTCAAAATAGCTATTATTGTAGCAGGTTCTTCAGCTGGACTTAGTAATGTTTGCTTTCCTCTAGCCCTACAAATAAAAAGAAAATGGTAGCATATAAGAAAAGCTTTTTCCCTTCAGTGAAGAATTTTTCAATTTCTTGCATGTTCCAACGGAAATAATTTGCAGATTGCAAGGTATAATTAGAATGCACTTTCAGATCTAGTTAGACACTGCTGAATTAACAGGTCTCACAGAAAAGTCCTTTATGAATCCCAAAAATCTCACCAGATCTTCCTTTTTTTCCGCCCATGGCTTCCTGAATAAACTTTCTGTGGTTTTTTTTTTTTTCCTTTCCCAAAAGCAAATGCCTTAAGTTAAACTCTTAAATCCATGTTCAGATGACCGAAGTGGCTTCATTATTAAAGTACTGAATGTTGAGCACCAGTATTAATATAAATCTATTTTATTCTTAATCTTAAGAATCTCATATTCTTTCTAAACAATCTATCTGTCTGTGAAGGGAACATCCCCAGTATTAAATTTTGACTTCAACCTGGGTGCTGATCCTTCTTGAAAGTTAAACCACTTGAGTTATAAGATAAAGTCATGGTCCCTGCTTCTCAAAATGGTCATGATCTTGGGCACTTCAGAGCTAAACCAGATAATAGACAATGATTTTAATTTTTTAAAGTTTTCTCCTGTTAGTGATTTAGCCTGTTAATTCTAGTTAATCTGGCCAGCTCAATGACAGGACACTACTAGCTCCAGACACACCTCAGATTATTTTCCTGTACCTTTCAAAAGAACCACAGAAGTGCTTGAGAATGGTCACATAGCATTTAGGGCTTCTCCCCCACAAAGGTGACAGGATCTACACCAATGCACAGAGCATGGGCAACAGACAGAAGGAGATAGAAGACATTGTGCAGCAGGAAAACTATGATACAGTTGCCATCATGGAAACACCGTGGGATGACTCCCACACCAGGAGTGCTGCAATGGATGTCTATAAACTCTTCAGAAGGGATAGGCAAGGAAGGAGAGGCGGTGGGAAACACCGTCTGTTAGGGAGTGTTTTGATTATCTAGAGCTTGACGATGGTGACAATAGGGTTGAGTGTTTATGAATGAAAGGCCAACAAGGCAGATATCATCATGTGAGTCTGTTATAGACCACCCAACCAGGATGAAGAGGCAGACAAAATATTCTATAAGCAGCTGGGAGAAGTCTCACTATTGCTGGCCCTTGTTCTTGTGAGGGACTTCAACTTGCCAGATGTCTACCAGAAATACAATACAGCAGAAAGGAAACAGTCTAGGAGGTTCCTGGAGTGTGTGGAAGACAACTTCCTAACACAACCGATGAGTGAGCCAAGTAAGGAAGCCCCACTGGACCTCTTGTTTGTGAAAAGAGAAGGACTTGTAGGTGATGTGATGGTTGGAAGTCATCTTGGGCAAAGTGATCACAAAATGATAGTTTTTGGTTCTTGGAGAAGCAAGAAGGGTGGTCAGCAGAACTCGGACTTTCAGAGGGCAGACTATGGCCTGTTTAGGGACCTGGTTGACAGAGTCCCTTGGGAGGCAGTCCTGAAGCACAAAGGAGTCCAGGTTGGCTGCACATTCTTTAAGAAGGAAAACTTAAAAGCACAGGAGCAGGCCATCCCAATGTGCCGAGAGACAAGCCAGCAGGGAAGAACACAAGCCTGGCTGAACAGATTGCTTTGGATGGAACTCAGGAAAAAAAGGAGAGTCTATGAGCTTTGCAAGAAGGGGTAGGAAACTCAGGAAGACTACAGGGATGTCGTCAGGTTATGCAGGGAGAAAATTAGAAGGGCCAAAGCCCAACTAGAACTTAGTCTGGCTACTGCCATAAAAAGCAATAAAAATGTTTCTAGTTTCTATAAATATATTAACAACAAAAGGCAGCCTAAAGAGAATCTCCATCCTTTATTGGATGCAGGGGGAAACATAGCAACAAAGGATGAGGAAAAGGCTGATGTACTTAAGGCTTTCTTTGCCTCAGTCTTTCATGGTATAACCAGCTCTTCTCAGGGTACCCAGCCTCCTGAGCTGGAAAACAGGGATGGGGAGCAGAATGAAGACCCCATAATCCAACAGGAAATGGTTAGTGACCTGTTTGTATTCAGTTTGCATGGCAAGGATTTGGTAGTGGGGGGGCTACAGGGGTGGCTTTTGTGAGAAGCTGCTAGAAGTTTTCCTTGTGTCCGGCACTGGCCAAGGCCAAGCCAATCAGTAACAGTGGTAGAACCTCTGTGATAACATATTTTAGGAGGACAAACAACCTGCTGCAGCTCAGCAGCTGGAGAGAGAAAAGAAGTGAGAGGATGTGAGAGAAAACAGCCCCACAGTGAAGAAGGAGGGGGAGGAGGTGTTCCAGGTCCTGGAGCAGAGATTCTCCTGCAGCCCGTGTGCAGACCATGTGAGGCAGGCTGCCCCACTCCAGCCCATGGAGCTCCACAGTGGAGCAGATATCCATCTGTAGCCTGTGGAGGACCACACACCAGAGAAGGTAGATGCCCAAAGGAAGGAGACTGTGACCCCATGGGAAGCCTGTGCAGGATCAGGTTCCTGGCAAGACTTTGTGGACCCATGTGGGAGAAGCCCACATTGAGGCAGGTTTGGTGGCAGAACTTGTGACCCTGCAGGGGACCCACACTGGAGCAGTCTGTTCCTGAGGGACTGCACCCGTGGAAATTATGGACCCATGCTGGAGCAGTTCATGAAGAACTGTAGCCTGTGGGAAGGACTCACGTTGGAGAAGTTTGTGGAGGACTGTCTCCCATGAGAGGGACCTGACACTGGAGCAGGGGAAGAGTCCTCTCCCGAGGAGGAAGAAGTGGCAGAGACAAGATGTGATGAACTGATCCCAACCCCCTGCGCCTCTGGGGGGAAGTAGGTAAAGTTGGGAGTGAAGTTGAGCCTGGAAAGAAGGCGGAGGGTGTGTGTGTGTGCGTTTTAAGTTTCAGCAGATTTTATCCTCTCCTACTCTGATTTTGATTGGTAATAAATTAATTTCATCAAGTTGAATCTGTTTTGCCCATGTTGGTAACTGGCAAGTGATCTTTCCCTGTCCTTATCTCGACCCACAAGCCTTTTGATCTACTTTTCTCTCCTCTGTCCGGTTAAAGAGGGGAGTGATAGAGCAGCTTTGGTGGGCCCCTGATGTCCAGCTAGGGTGAATCCATCACAATGCTACACCACTCAAACACATGCAGGTCTGTGGGGCCAGATGGAATCCACCCAAAGGGAGCTGGCAGAAGTTCTCACCAAGCCACTTTCCATCATTTATCAGCAGTCCTGGCTAACCAAGGAGGTCCCTGTTGGAGGTTACCTATCTACAAGAAGGGCCATAAGGAGGATTCCAGGAACTACAGACCTGTCATTCTGACCTCGGTGCTGGGGGACATTATGGAGCAGATCATCTTGAATGCCACCATGCAGCACGTCCAGGACAATCAGAAGATCAGGCCCATTCAACATGGGTTTATGAAGGGCAGGTCCTGCTTCACTAACCTGATCTCTTTCTATGACAAGATGAACTGCTTGGTGGATGAAGGAAAGTCTGTGGATGTTGTCTACCTAGACTTTAGTAAAGTCTTTGACACTCTTTCCCACAGCATTCTCCTGGAGAAAATGGCTGCTCATGGCTTGGACAGGCATACTCTTTGGTGGGTAAAAAAACTGGTAAAAAAACAGGCCCAAAGAATTGTAGTGAATGGCGTTAAATCCAATTGGCGGCCGGTCACAAGTGGTGTACTCCAGGGCTCAGTACTGGGACAAGTTCTGTTTAATAACTTTATCAATTGTCTAGATGAAGGGATCAAATGCACCCTTAGTAAGTTTACAGATGACACCAAGTTGGGTGGAAGCGTTGATCTGCTGGAAGGTAGGAAGGCTCTACAGAGGAACCTGTGCAGGCTGGATTAATGGCCTGAGGCCAATTGTATGAGATTCAAGAAGGTGGAATACCAGGTCCTGCACTTCGGTCACAACAACCCCATGCAACGCTGCAGGCTTGGGGAAGAGTGGCTGGAAAGCTGTCCGGCAGAAAAGGACCTGGGGGTGTTGGTCAACAGCCAGCTGAATATGAGCCCAGGACATTTGCCCAGGAAGCAGGTTAACAACATCCTGGCTTGTATCAGGAATAGTGTGTCCAGCAGGAGCAGGGAAGTGATTGTGCCCCTGTACTCAGCACTGGTGAGACAGCACCTTGAATACTCTGGAGCATGTCCAAAAAAGGGCAATGAAGCTGCTGAAGGGTCTGGTGCACAAGCCATATAAGGAGCAGCTGAGGGAACTGAGGTTGTTTAGACTGGAGTAGAGGAGCCTGAGGGGAGACCTTATCGCTCTCTACAACTGCCTGTAAGGAGGTTGTAGTGAGGTGGGTGTTGGTCTCTTCTCCCAAGTAACAAGCAACAGGACAAGAGGAAACGGACTCAAGTTGCACCAGGGGAGGTTTAGATTGGCTATGAAGAAAAATTTCTTCACCAAAAGGTTGTCAAGCATTGGAACAGGCTGCCCAGGGAAGTGGTTGAATGACCACCCATGGAGGTTTTTAAAAGTCTTGTAGATGTGGTGCTTGGGGACATGGTTTAGTGGTGGACTTGGCAGTGCTACATTAATGGCTGGACTTGATGATCTTCCAGGTCTTTTCCAACCTAAATGATTCTATGATTCTAACTAAAGGACTTAGGCAAGAAGATTTCATTAAAAACCTAGAGTGTTATTGAAATGATCACACGGCCTAGAACAATACCTGCACAAATTTATCCTCAGCTACTAGGAAATAGACCGATGCAATTAATCTGGTTTTGTGCATTTAGTTACTATTATATGCAGCTATTATATAAGGGATTACCTCATACCAAACACTCTGTTTTAAGCGCATCCTTAAGAGGAACAAGTTTAGCTTTAAGGCTTATGAACTGAGATAGTACTGACATCAGGTACTCTATCTGCTACTATAAAAGATCTGAAATAATCTGTTTAATCTGTCTAAAGATGGGTCCTGACTCTGGAGGGTTAAAGCAATTAATTGAACCCACCCCACATATCTTGGTGTTTCAATCTGCCTGAGTCTGTGCAATATTTAAATTGCCTTTGACCTTTGAGTAACTTATCAAAGCAAATGAATTCCAAAGGGAATATCAAATCTGACTATGAGATTTGTTGTTTCTCTGGGAAAATCTAAACCCAGAGTCTTAAAGTTCATGTACCCTCACAGAGCTTAACTGTTGCGGTGGCTTGGAGAATATGACAGCAAAAGGCCCGTGGAAGTATGGGGGTTTGTGTTGTCCCAGAAGAATGAAGTTAAATTTAAATATTTCTAATTGTTCCCTAGAAGCAGATAGCCATAAAGAAAGCCAGGTTGGAATGGACCTCTGTAGGTCATTTTGTATAACCTCCCACTCAGATCAAGGCCAGTCAAGATCTGACTGACCAGGGCTCTACCTAATTGACAACAAAATAACCCATAGGGCTTCATGGAGTGTATTTCTCCACCTCAGCTGTCCTAAAATCAAGTTGTGATATTTTTTCAGTTACAAAATTTGTGCAAAATTATGTGTTCTTCCACTAGCACTCATACAGAATAATGCTACACCTGAAATGGACAAAAGTTTACAAAAATTCACTAACACAAATTCAGAGATATGAAGAATGCTGGAAAGTGTTCAGAGAGAGTATATTTATGACAATTAATTATACATGGGAAGTTTTCCTTTATTGTTAAGATTAGCTTCCTTCCTTCCTTCTCACAGACTGTGTGAAATATTTCTCTTTGGTTAGTCGAGTTAGAATAAGGCTATTTGTACAATTCCTTGTCTTATCACTGAAAATTTGCACTCCATTAATGTTTTATTTTTCAGGAAGCTTTTTGTTAATGTATGTTTTAGAAAATCTTCTTATCTAACTCTTGTGCCATAATACTTCATCTAAAATGGACAACTCCTCCCTCTAGAAATTCAAACAAACAAAAAGTCTTTAAGGAATTTCTGCAATCCAGGTTTCTAACATCGAATATTTGAATTAAAATGATAAATAGAACTTCTAAAAAATTTAAAATATTTTAAATACCAGCCTACACTGATGTGTTTATTAGTATTTTTCTGATCATTAAACTCATAACTTTTTTTACAATAGCTTTTTTACTTCAGCATTGCTTTTATATACCAACTTGACACAATATTATGTTAATTGCAAAGGTTTTAAATAAGTTTTTCTCAGAGTTGTGGGGAGTGGTTTTAACTTTTTTTTTCTTATTTTGTCTGGTCCAAAACCATAAATTTTGAGTCACATTTAACCTGAAGGTTTACTGGGATCCGCTGTTGCATGGTACCTGGAAAACAGTATCATCTTGGATATCATGTTAAAATTAGCAGAGTTCTCCGTCTGTTACTTTTTGCATAGATCCTAAGTTGGCAATAACAAATGAGCAACTTGAGTAAAAAAGTTTAGGAGTAAATATGAAAAGAGACAGTAGAATAGGACACTGGATAATGAACTCTAAAAGAAACAGAACTGCAGCAGTTTTACCTCCTGAATCCTGGTGAATATTGCCTAAAACCGTAAGTGTGGGAGAGAAAAATTCCCTGTGGGATCATTGTTCTTTCCTCTGAGGCAGAGCTCCCATGAGTCAGAAATCTCACAAAAAATAATTTCTTTGTACAAGAGAAGGAGAGGGAGAAATATGGAGAGTCCTGTGGTAATGATTAACTTTATACTGCATTTCCTTTTCCCACTGAGGACAGACAGGGTTGGAAGAGAACCTCAAGTTAGCAACCTTATTTGAAGAATGTAGGGAGTCTGAGGTTGATCTTGGATCTGGATTACTCTCTGTGATCTTTTGTCTTCTCTGATATTTCAGCTAGTTCAGTCATTCATTTTTCCCACTCTACTGCCATCTTCACCAACTTGCCTTGGGATAATCAGGCAGCTAAAATCAAAGGGTTGCATTTACACAAAAAGGATTCCTTAGTCCTCGTACTTGATGTTTATGTAACCCACATCAGCAATAGCTACCGGGTGACCACAATGTGACCAAAAGGCCTACTGGAGAACAAAGTGATGTTTCATTTAACTCTGCTCATTATTTCTTCCTGTTATGACACCAGAAACAACAGACAGCTGTGCATGACTCCATACTGGGGCAAACACAACTACTCTTATCCTTACAGCCAATAACTTTATTCTCTTTTTGCTCTGTAATACCATGGGACTTCATTCTGCAAAAAATTCATGGAGGTCCTCATACAGATGGTTGTTCAGCACCTCCTAAAATTTTTTGCACTCTTACAGTAAGCATCCTTGAAGAGAGGTGAACACAAAGGCACAATATAAGTAGATGCAAAGGGATTTAACCTTTCCTTAATTGAAGTCCTGCCAGGTGACCGCTAACACTCAATGCTATAATTCCCTGGTGGGAAGAAACTAAGCATCTAATTGAGAGTGATAATTGCTAAATATTGACATCAAAGATGGCACTTCAGTCTGTGTGAGGACAGACAGTCTAAATTTGTGTTTCATTCCAAATACAACCATTTTTAGCTTACATCTTTCTGAATGTCAATATACATGTTGATCCACTGAGAATTACTACAGAGAATGTATGTTGTAGTTACACTTCATATTCTTCTGTGCTCGTGGAGTTCCCACTTAGTATGATATTCAAAAAGAGTTGCATATGTAAATACAGAACTCCACCCACAGTGCTGCCACCTGTACACACCACTTCTGAAATACCCACTGAAATATTAATCATAACATATCAGTGGTGTCAAAACCTGCTAGACTCCAGGATAAATATGACACTTGAACTATCAGAGCATATATAAATATAAAAGAGCAGTTTGTATGCTTAATAAGAGCTATAAGTGTATTTGACCAATGTCTGGCAATACTCACTCTAGAGTTCATAGAGTCTAATAATTATTATCACATAAGCACAACAATACATGCTCTGTGGTCTAAGCAAAAACCACAGCTGAAGGCCTTTGTACCCCAAAGATACAGTCAGGTACTTATTTCCTCTGTGTCTAGCTGGTGTGGCTACATCATTGTGAGGAATGTCTTTATATGGCCTTTTTTACTTTTAATTTTTTTTTTAATTTTAAAATCTTTAAGACAATGAAAATATTTTGCTGTAGCAAAATATTGGTTTAGGGTTAAATGTCTGGTCAATCACCTAGAGACAAAGAGGCCTTTATGCAAACATCCAACAGCATGTAGCTTATGACCTCTGGAAAATCCAAATGCTTCCCTAATAATGAAATCAATTACTAGCTTTGTGGGGCTGGGATGTTACTTTCTCCTGGTAGTCTGTGTTAGTTGTCTGGCATTCCCTGTAAGAGGTGATTCCACACCTGCCTTTTTAACCTTGTAACTAACTAAACCATTACAGACACAAGGGGAAAGGAAAGCAAGAAGCCCAAAGCTGCTACAAGGTCAGGGATCAAGTAAGCAGAAGCAGCTTGTTAACAACATTCTCAAAGGGAAGCAAGTCACTAAGAAATTATTTGTGCACCAGTGAACTAGAGACACGTGGTTTGTATACATCTGTTTGTCAAAGACCCTAGAAACTGCCTTTTGTAATGTTGATGCTGTAAAAGAACAGACAGTTTAACAAAGGTTAGGAACAGCTTTGGCATATTCATTCCTTTGATGCAGCTTTTCTCTCTGAAAATAATGAGTTCTTGCTGTGACCCTAAAGTGCCAGGAAGAGGTAAACTGGGTGAATGAATGTCAGTGTCATACCTTCAATCATGAATCAGAAACAGATTTTGTTTTCTTTAATCATGGTATCATGGTTGGGTCCACATGTACAGCAGAAGTAGTCATAGTCAAGTCCGTTCTAGGAATAGGTCTAGGAAAGCTTTTCCCGTACTTTCTAAGTTATAGGGGCTGTTTTCACAAAGAGAGAGGCTCTGGTTTTCATAGTTCCACAGACCTTGTGAACACATACCTGATACTATGTGTCTGTATAAATGCTGAATTTCAGGCAGGAATAGTGTATGTATATTCTCTGTTCTTAGCAAATAGCAATTTTTAGCACTGACTGGAACTAAGGGTACACAAAATGCAAGTAATTTTTTTCTCCATCTTCTGTGGGCCTGGTTCCTAATATGGTATTGCATGGTTTTATCTCATACACAGTCATGCTTTCAATGTGTATTTACTATCTGAAATATGGCTGAGGGATTAGCTGCACTATTGGCAATCTACTGCAGCTGTGGTATTTTAAATCGCTGCAGGTCTGGTCAAACAGATAAAGATATGTGCATGTGCACTCACATACACATATGTAATGGGAAATGCCCAAACAGAGAGACAGGCATACTGTCCCTGTCTATGCCATCTTTTACTAATTGGCTCATTGCCGTACTAATACAAAATGATCACCATAATAATTTGAAAAAAATGTTCCCAGATTGTGTTTCTTCCGACTTTCTGGGTTGTCTCCTTTTCTTGAGTCATAGATAACTATTCCCACCAACTCATCTGTTAAGTTTTTGGATATGACTTATTAATAATATTTATATTGTTTTTCCTTATAAACAAATATTACCAAGCTTATGTTAATTAGCTGATATTAGGGTAATATTGAGTGATTTTGCAGCAATGCTTCAATATTGCTCAGTAATAAATTTTAATAGGGGTTTATAACGATCTATGACATCAAGAATAGGATATTAAAAAGAGGGAAATTATTTGTGCAACAAATCATGCGAATTTCCTCTTGCTTTCATTCTAAAATCCAAAGCTGACTATACACAACTTTTCCCAAAGTAATTATTCATTCAGAGACTTTCATCCCCTAAATAGGGATTGAATTGGCAAAACCAGGCCCTTTTCTAGCATCAGTGAGAACTTGCTATTTTCCTTTAAACCTGCATGCTATTTTTTCCTAAGAATTTCTTTCAAAACAACTTCTTAACAAGTATTCAACTCTTTTTAATGGGTGGAAGGTAAATTCCTTTCTTGCATGTATGCATGTGTGTGAATGTAAGTGCAATCTGAGCATGTGTGTGCCAGATTCAACTGTTTAACTGAAGACAGGTTTCTAGATCTCTTGCTGTGCTAGACACACTGACCCATGGGAACAGGGAACTTTTCCCATGGGACATATGCATACAGAGCCTTCCTCAGGAAGTTCCCTTAAACATGCTTTACACTAAAAAAATAACATATTGTGTCTTATCCAGCTAGGATGGAACAAGATTTATCTGGAGCTGGGTGTTCAGGAGTGGGAAACTGAAGTGGTGGGTGTAATCCAAACCCAGACAATTGCCTCCAGAATAGCTGGTGAATTGAGATGTAGGAATGTGGAAACATTTGGTTTTGGAGAGAATATTTCCATCTTATCCTTCTCAAATAAACTTCCTTTTACCACTAATAACACTGGAGGATCGTATGATAATTGTCTACTCTACAGGCAGGAATAAATAAGACTGTCAGACATTTTGCCTGAAGGGCATTTCCTGGACATGTTGGGTCCAACAAGTCCATCTGTTCATGCACTTCAAATAACTGCCCAAGCTGTTTGGAAGGATGCAGCCCAAAAACCTTGTGGTTCAAAAACAGCATTAGTGATCCTGATTGTCCCTAGGCAACAAGGTAAGAAATGGGTGGTCAGTATTTCTGCTTTCAGAAGAAAGCTGTATGTTTCTGTATATAGACTCTGGCTTTGGTTCAGCTCATTTCCATTGACAGACATCCAAGAAACAAAGCGAGAATAAGTGAAGCAGACTGATAAAGTTTCAAGTTATACATAGAACAAGAAATGGTTTTCCCATCCTGTAAAATATGCAGCTTTTAGAGGGAATAAAGAAAACCCAGACCAATAAAAATATGCTTACATTTAATCTTAGAGGTAAAATAAGATTATTATAAGGTTTTTTAAGCATTTTTTTTTATTTTTTTAAATAGAGAAAAAGATATAGCAATGCTTCAGAATGCACAGGGTTTATTAGGATTGCATAATTGTGCTCAAGGAGTTGCTCAACTCAAGCTGGTATGTTTTCATGTTTAATGTATGCTTTTGCATAAAAGGTGAATAATTTGGTAGCAGAAGATAACTTGCACATAGTGTGGAAGAGTCTTTAATTGGTAGAGTCGATAACGGACCTGATGTTCCCACAGATCCCTAAGACAGCTCTTAAACTCTTCTAGGGAAAAGGAGAGCTGGCCATTCTTTTTGATTAAAATTTCCACTGCTTACTTGATTAACTTATGACTGCAACTATTGTGTCATTACAAAATATGGTGCTAGTGCACCAAATTTTTCTGATGAAGTTACATTACAAAAAATGTTCTAGCCTTATGCAAGATAAATTACACTGCTGAAAGCTCAAGCCAATTCTCTTGTATTGGTAAACTAAATCCAACGAGAGATTTAGATGCTTTTTGGAGAATTGCAAAGAAGATTCCTCATGTGTTCCTATTCCTCATGCATTTATTTCTTCTTTTGACTGGTTTTCTAATGATAGAATATTCCATATTTTTGGCAACCCATTTGTCTTTGAGATTACTGTATTTTTAAAAGTACTTGCAACATTTTTTAAGAAATAGAAGTGTATGTTTGCAGGCCTACCGACTTTTGCTACAGCATGCCTAGGCAGAAGTTGATGTGAGTCAGGTGAGACTGAATGAAAGCTGAAAAATTTCACCAAATCTTACTGAAGTGAATTCAGTTTGAATTACAGAAATAAAATTAAAGGTCAGAAATTAAACTTTGCCCTTCAGCTTTTTAGTTCCACAGTATTGGCTCCTGTAAGCCAATTAGCAGCACTGAGGGATCCTAGAGGAGCAATGGAAGCTCCAGCACTTTGGCACATTTAAAACCAGGCTGCAGAATATATAAGAAAATGTGTTTGTAAGAAGCACAATTCATGGGCAGGATGTGAGTTGGTTAAACTAATGGAGCTTTTGTCTTCCCCTCTCTCTCACTTTCATCTTTAAATTCTGTGAATTCAAGGTAAATGTCACCTGCATTGTTAAGGGTTTCATCCTCAAATATGGCATTTGCCCTGACTGCTAATCCATAGTGTGTTGTAATAGAGTGTAACCACTAAGTAAGCATATCCACTTTTCTCTTACAGTCCTTCTAGGACAAAGACAGAACCCTCTCATTTAAAAGTAATACGAGGCCTTTGATATATTACTGGATCCTTTATATGTGAGACCACAATCAGGAGTTTCACCAAGACAGTGCTGACATTTATTTCTCACTAAAGGCAAAAAGAGGCAAAAGTGACTGGGAGATGGGAATATTTCCTTTCCTCACTTTCATAAACAGTTCAGGGCACCACCTGTTTGAAGGCCTTTCCACCTTGAAAAATGTCAGGGCAAGGTACCCAGTCAAATAGAGATACAAAGTACTATAAACAAGTACAAGGCAGAAAAGGCAACTATTACATGTGTAAAACAAAGTTAGGGGAATCTTAACCAGAATAAAAATGTTTCTTTTTTTTTTTTTTTTTTGAGAAACTGCACTGACTAGGTAAAAATTAACAGCAAGCACAATATTTAACCAGCTTTTAGTGTTAAAAGAACATACCAGACAAAATTTCTAAGATTAGTGAATTCTAGAATGAAAGCAGGTGAAGAACAGATGGAGGAATAAAAAGAAAAAAAACAACTTTTAGTCAGATCAGCAGTGGTTTTATTTGTGTTTTCTCTACTGTGGTAGAATGAATGTTAGCATGTGATTGCTTGTACCTGTAAAACTACAGAAAAAAGACAAATAGCAACTTAATTATTATGAGGTTCATTATATGATGCATAGAAAACAATAAAACTTCAAGAGAAGAATACGAACACTGCTTTGACTCAGTGATGCTAGAGATGATATCTTTTCCCTGGAGAACAAACCTCGCTTTTCATTTACTTACAACAACCTCTACTGACAAGTACGTAACCAAATTCTATCCTGCTCTACTGCAGTGTTCATGTTTTCCAGATTAGCTACGTCTGTTAACATATATTTGGAGATCTAGGACATTTATATTATTTATCACAGAATAAATAGATTGAAATAGACCCCTGATATCATCTAGTCCAAACTCCTCCTTATCAAGTGCCAGAAATACTATTGTAGGAGGAAAAGTTACAGATAAAATAATAATTGCTACATATATAATTTGGCAAAAAGTTGGATATTTTATTTCACTGAGAAGTCTACTCGAAGTGGTAAGATGATAATATTTGATCTTGCTTGAAATTCTTTGAAATAAACCCCCCCATTTTATTCAACAGGTTTTGGTTTTGGTTTTACCTAGTTAATTTCAAGATCTCTTTATCTAAATGATAAAACATATATATCATTTTTTTATATTATGGAACTATAATATATTATAATATACATTCCGGTTTGGAGATTATTTTTATATGCTTAGTTTTTACTTTTTTTAATTAGGAGAAATCTGGGTGTGATTTAATCTGAGATATCAATAAAATTACTTAGCTTTGGCTCTCTGTAGTCTCGCTTATCCCTTGAAATATGACCTTGGAATGATTTTAGCTTCCTTCCAAACTACATTTTTGAAGTTCAGTTGCAGTTTGCTAAATACAAGTCTTTCATCTAAAGCATTAAAATGCAGCAAATGTTTAAGTCAAACTTCTTGTTCCAGATTTTCTTTCTGTATTACCTCCATTGAACCTGAAATGCTTTTATCTCTACCTATGGACTAGTTTTAATCTTATTTACTAGGTTTTTTATTATTATTATTTTATAAGATGAAGCAGATTAGATATATTCACCAACTAAGAATATTTAAAATATCCTCCTGGAGGATCACAGAATCACAAGGGTTGGAAGGGACCTCAGGAGATCATCTAGTCCAACCCCCCTGCTAAAGCAGGTTCTCCAAGAGCATGTTACACAGGACTTCATCCAGGCGGGCTTTGAATATCTCCAGAGAAGGAGACTCCA
>BOSO01023630.1:0-51039 GCA_018403395.1 Gorsachius goisagi | reverse complement strand
AGGCCAGGTTGGACGGGGCTCTGGGCAACCTGATCTAGTTAGCAGTGTCCCTGCTCCTTGCAGGGGGGTTGGACTAGGTGAACTCTAGGGGTCCCTTACAACCCAAAACGTTCTATGATTCTATGATTCTCTGAAGTTTTTTCTCTCGTGTCAACATTGCTTATGTCAGTAGTGTCCTTATTCACTGTAAAATGAGCCAGGAAAAGATTTCAGATGCTTTGTCAGTCTGGTGTTAGAAATATGTTTATTTGCTTTTAGTAACTCTCCTAACAGTAGTTTTGATCCTTATGACTTAAAATATGTCATGGTTAGGGGTTTTGTACTTTTCTGTTTGGGAAGTCCAGTGCAGACTGTACATGGCATTTGCAGGCATCTGGTAAGAACCAAGGGAGATGCAGGATAGAAGACTGCTTTATTTAGAAGCTGTATATAAAAGGAAATGCCCCAAGAAAGTTGCTTAGCTGGAACAAGATTTGTAAGGGGAAACAGATAAACACATTTAAACAAAAGCACAAACCTTGACAATATACATGTGTACATACAGACATAGAAGCATAATTTTTAATAATGATCTCTCACAATTGCCCATTTAAGAACTTGTATAAGCTCAGTTTTTTGCTTTAAACAGCACCTTTTTAGAAGCTAAGGTTTAGGTTTAGTAGTCACACTTACAAATATCATTGTGAACACCTTTGATACCGGTATAACCACATCCAATATTAGTGGGTAAAACCAGGTTTCTGTTTTAATTTGAACTGATTTACGTGGAGTGGTGTGGCCCGTGTGTATGGGTGGGAATGCAATAATGAAAGTTCCTGCTTCAGTGTGATAGTGGTTTTGGGGAGTTTCTGGCTTTCAAGTCCAGTGTTCTCTCAGCCTGGAATGGCCATAATGCAGAGTCCTGCAGTGGAAGCTGCAGACACCGAATCTGTCTTTCCAAAGGGGCTGAAGAAAAGGCTTTTTGCTGTCCTTCTCAATGCAGAATTACATTTTGGTTTTGTTACCGGTGGTTTCCAAGGCTTTTGTTCCACAGTAGTAAAACAGGTCCTGGGCAAATTTTGTTTGGGTCTGTGTTTGACCCCTCTCCATGAGCTGATTAGTTCTTGCCCCATTAGGCAGAGTTCAGGCAGAACTGCATTCTCTTTCTCAGAACATCATTAGCCATCTCTGTGGAAGGTCATGAGATTCATGAAGATGGTCATGACATTCTTCCATCCACCCCCACATGTCCACTAGGTAATAAGGAGCTGTGAAGTATGACAAATGATATGTATCTTAAAGCAAAGCAGCTGTTCAGCTTCCTCCTTCCCCCTCACTGTGCAGCTCTGGGAGTGCAGCATTCCCACCACTATATTCCCACACTTCAATTTCAGTATCATCCTGACCTGGAGTCTTCTCTTCTAAGGATTGGGTTTTACTGTTTATTTCTTTTCTGAGGAAAAACATCAGTCGATGACCTACTTCAAGAACAGGCAAGAAGGGCGGCAGTTGCCTCCCTTTTCCATGATGAGAGCAGGCACATGATGGACATGGAAAGCAAGCTGTAGTTCTCCAAAGTGTAATCATGCAGTTAATGTATTCCAGGCCAGCAGGAGACAAGCTGACCCTACTTTGAGAGCCTCCAAGATACCGTAGCACATTAGCATGCCCCTGTTGGCAAGTGTCAGGTGGATTTTACCAGCTTAGGCACTGTCCTGTGGAGCACATGCAACTACCTGTTGTCAAAGCTGTTGGCACAGCCCCTGTCATGGGGAGCACAGCACAAGTTAACATAGAGTGATTTGTAGCTCCTCGTGGTAAGCAGATGCCCATCATTCCTCCAGAGCCTTACTTAGGAAAAAAGTAATTATCTAGCTGCCCTTGTTGTGAAAAACCATTCAGAAACAAGGGCTGTGTAATTAACACAGAGATGTTTACAGGAGTCCACAAGGAATATGTAGCAGGATACTGTGATATGTTTGGCCATAAATATTGAACATCCGAAACCATCGGGTGATTTGAGCACGTATTCCTTGTTTCCCATTTCCCCCACCCCATGTTGGTATTCCTTTTATCCTTTCAAGGACAAATTATAGGGAGCAGATAGCGTACAGTTTATCCTGATGTATTTATAAAGCAAGTGCTCTTTGCTTCAGAAATTACAGGGAATGCGTAGCAATAGGTAGTGGTCTATTTAGGTATAGAAGTCCAGCATGGCTTCATTTTGCACTGCTGTAACCAGCACACTTACTATTAAGCCTGTTTGGAGTATTGCTTTGTAAATCTGTGTACACAAGCTCAGTTTGACTACAGGATCTGGGCAACCCAGTGAATCATTTATTTGCCATTTCTGGTCTCAGTTTTCTCCGTGTGCTGGAGTGTTCCTGGGGATTTGGCTCCATGGTTTTTTGCAAGTCCTCTCTACCAAGGCTTTTCCTGGCTGCTCCTTTGGCTCCTTTCTGTGTGCTAGCTTGCTCTCAGCTTCACTGGGAGTCACAGCTCCAGCTTACTAAGAATCATGTGCCTCTATACCTTCCTGATTTTCTCTGGTATTTTAGCCTTTCAAAAGCCACTTCTGTTAGCTGGATTCTTTCTTTTCCATTTGGGAATTTTCCATTCCTCTGACCCTGCTGCTTTTCTTCCTACCCACAAAATAGGGCAGAACGGGTTTCACCAAGATTAGAGTTACATTTTACTTTAGGCCAAGACTGTTTGTGTGCTAAGAGTCTTTAACAATTGCCTTATTTGGAGTAGATATGCATAGGCTAGCATCCTTGTCTCCTCAATTCCAGGAATGTTTCTGGGAAAACACAGTCTTGAGAACAAGTAGGTAGAAATTACTGAGAATCATTACATGAAGTCATCACTTTTTCATAGACTCAATTCACATATTCCCATGCTTTTTGCATCTTTTTCCGTTCAAGGAATTAAATTCAAATAAACCAGCATTCTCCAGAAGCATTAAATATTGCAAGAGTGAGCCACTGTAAAGAAATCTAAGAGAAAGTAAAACAATTGTCTTGTATATGCATAAGTAAACTCTGTGGCATTTTGCGTCAGCAAATCACGTGGTGAGCCAGAGTTGTTTTAGGTGTTCTAGGTAAGGATTATGTAGCTGTCTTCAGTCTGACCTGTGGTAGCCACCCCTAGGTGGCTTTGGGAATGAATGCAAGTGAGCAGTAGTGTTTAGTAGCCTTCCTTCTAATTTCTGCCATTGCCTGTTAAAGCAGCATTAGATGTCTGTTTCTTTTCCATTCTCTGGAGAGCAAGGGGACATCCTTATTGCTTGGGCTACTCCTATGGGCATAATATTTGCAGCTTCCCTCAGCACTGTATTTTGGCACAATAAGGACTTGAACTGGGTGGGATCTTGGTTTATATCTGCAAATCCACAGTCAGAAAAAAAATTGTATCTGTCCCAAAATCTAATGAAAACAATACGTTTCAGTGTTCTCCATGAAAAAAAACTCTGGAAACTCATTTCAGTTGACATGAGATGCTTTGTTTCCATTTTGACGGTAATTCTGTGTTCCCTAAAACTAAAACACGAAGAGTTCTGTTGAAATGGCAGCTAGAAATGTTCCTTTTTTAAAAAGGTCAAAGCAATTCTTCAGCTATATCAAAATGTTTTTTATCTCTGTAAGTGCCTTTTTGAAGCAAACTTACTTTGAAATGAGTAAATTTCCACATAGCCATTTTTCCTTGATGAAATATCTCACTGGAAAATTTTTAACTGTCTTTAGCTAGTACCTGGAGAAGTGCCCCAGCAGTGGCTCATACTTCTCAGGCCTCTGCATAAAAGCTGTTTTCAGGTGTCCTCACATTCTCCTCAGATTTGCATTCCTGGATCTTTCAATGGTGAGAATAAAACTTTTTTTTCTTTGAGTTCAGATTTTGACGCAGTCATATCTCGTGTTGCCAACAGCTGGGGCTGAGACCTGCAAGGACCCCAGGTGGGGCGTCCTCTGCCCAAAGCAGCCATGGATCTGTGTCAGACAAGCACAACCACAGGCCGTGTGGACAGCCAAGAAATTCTCTGTACAGCAGCAAACACAGCCAGAATTTGAGACACAAGGTTGGAGGGGTCTCACAGCATTTTGATGAAGTGCAGAAGAAAAGCCAAGAATGACTGTTAAGGCTGGTGCCAAATCAGAAAAACAGCTTAGCCCCATGCACAAGAGAAAGGGGAGGAGGTAATTTGTAAATGGGTTGCCCATAAGAAGGATTTGTAGTGAAATTCACCATCTGAGCTGAGGATTTGAGGCACATTCTGCATAAGCAAGGAAACTGAGGCATGACAACATGCAGGTTGGAAAGGTACTGTGATTCTTGATATTGAAGTGGAAGTACACAGCAGGAAATGTGGGGGGAAAAGAACAGTAAAATGGAACTGAGAGTAGATGTATAAAGATTCTGGAAAAGATAAAAAGACAGGATTTTTCCTAATAGTCATGACATTAAGAGGTCAAGAAACTCTAGAAGAAACATAGCAATCTTACCATATTATTGCTAGGCTGGAATGCCAGGCCTGCAGGTCTCTCACTCCCTTATTTCCAAGTGATTGATTCTAATTCTTTTGATCAGCTGGAGTATCTCTACTAGATGATTCAATTTGTCATAGTATAATAGTAGAAGTAATAACTGTATCTATAAATATTTCTCATATTTAATTGAATTTGGAAATTATGGACATGGCTCTTTAGAACTTTAAATTGGTAGTTTTAAAATGTAGCTGCAGATGTAACCTTAAATGTCTGGTTTGAAATTGCTTCATTATAGAACTGAAAGGAACACACAGGGAAATGGCAGATGAAATTAATGCATATGAACAATCACCCCCACACATACTGATTCCCTATTTTAATTTCATTTTCCCTATGTGCTGATGAGGTAGTTACTTTGTTTTGATGATCTTTGAAAGCTCATTAAGAACACTCATTAAGCTTCACAATACGCAGTGAAGTATAGCTGCTGCCGTTACATACAGGGTACAGTTCAATAACCTTTTAAGATGACAACAATTTGGTGGCAATCAGAAATAGTACCCCAGAGACTGAGTTACCAAAACATGGTGTAGATAAAAACAAACATAGGGATGTTTGGTGTCAGGCTGATGTATTGTCTAGGCTGGCAAGACTATCATATTTTAAGATGCTGAGAGTTAAACTTTGTCACAAAGGAACTGGAAACCAAATGAAAAGTACTGACATTTCAGCTGTACTTGTGCAGATTGGTTAGTTTAATATTCTTTCCCTTCCTGCTGATTCTTTCCTGTTACTTGAGTTCCTTTATGCATTTATTCTTTAGCAAGGACTAAATTTTTTTTTAACTACATTTTTTTTCTGTCCCCTCCTTCTCTCTCCTGGGAGAAAATCTTTCAGGCCCTCCTCTAATCTCTGCCCAAATTTCCTGAATTTCTAGTAACTTATGCCACATCACTGCTGTCAGCTTCCTCAGATCCTTCTGTGAGGCTTGAGGTCTGTTGCATGGGACTGAAAATGTCTGCCTGGGGATAAAACGTTGCATTTCAAAATATGACAGCTCATAAAGCACTTGGAAAACAACAGGAGTAGGAGTTCTCAAGCCAGCTTCAGCTCTGCTAAGGGATGAAGCTTGTATGAAATTCTCTTAGAGTGAATTCCCTTGTTCCTCTGTGGAGGAAAAGTGTACTCATCCCTACATGAGGAATGTAAAACTTCCCATAAAATATTAGCTGAGAATTATCACCTGCAAGTTTTCTTGCCCACAACAGACCCTTTCCTGTTTGCTTCATCTTGTCTCCCAGTGCTTTGCTACCACTTGCTCACAAGGTATCTATCTCTTTCCCATGATATTCACTCTGCTGTGGGAAATGTCCTTTTGGTAGGTTCTATCCTTTTTTGGCTCATTCTGCAGCTACGATGGTTCCTGTCTCTGCCATCTTTTCCCCTCCCTGCTCCCTCCCTCCCCCGAATGTGCTCAACAGCTGTTTGCTTTCTGTATTGCACATTTGGTTCTCTGACTCAGGTAACAATAAAAAAACCTGCCACGGATGAATGAAGCAAAGCTGAGAAGTCTCTCAAAATTATTGCTGCTTAAATGATGCTTGCTTCATCATACCTATCTCATCTGGTGGGTGTGACGAGCCTTGGTAGGTTTTTGACAAGGCTATGGAGGTTTGGGCAGCCCAGTGACCCGATGAGGAAGCCAGGAGGCAAAGGCGTTGGGACATGCTGTCTATTGTAGCCTAGAGGGACTCAGCGGGAGATCGTTCGGTTACTGGTCGGGCTGGGCAAGGAAGAAGGAAGTCCCTTCCTCCATTTTCAACCCTGTGTCGTCAGAACAGGGAATGGAGTGAAATGGGACCTTAAACAAGGATGAGGCAAGTCCCACTCAGCGTCAGCCAGGCACAGGGTTTGCTGAGAGTCTTTTGGCTAAACTGTGAGAAACCTCTCTTTCTGGTGGTAATGAATAGAAGCTTAAGTTAAGTCTCGCTCATTTAGCCTATTCTGTTAACTGGGGCAGGTGTGTCTCACAGAGTTGTTGCTGGGGATAGCTTTCAGCTTTGAGCCAGCAGCACTCAGAGCCTGAGGGCGAGTGAGTCACCCAAGGAAGAGGGAGCTGTGGCAGAGCCCAGCTTGAGTGGCGTAGGAAGAGATCACCTCAGGGGACCTGTACCTGAAAGGAGGGACTAGTTTCCTTAGCCTTAACTAGAAGACTATCCAGACCAGAGGCATGATGTTACAAACATTGTTTTGAATATTATCAGACACTATCCAAGGGTATAGTGAATGAATGATTCCTGTATTGTGAATCAGTGAATTAGAAAAAACAATTATTTGGATTTCTTTGCAAGTATAAGATTGATATTTAGCTGGTGCTAACTAATTCCTTTTTCAATTTGGACTAATAGCCATTTAACTTTTTAAAAATTGTAATCAGCCCCAGTTATAAGAAAACTAACTTTTCTTAATTGTCAAAAGAAATTTAAAATTTTGGGTAGTCAGCATGGCTTTTGAGGGGAATGAGAGATCATCAGAGTTATTTAAACTAGAAGTGCAATGGGGAAAATGAAAGCTTTCTACCTTACAGAGAATTCCAGTATTCAATGTGTTTATTAGTTGTGAATACTCTGTTTCAGCTTCAGAACAATCCAAGTTTTTAATATTGGATCAATTCTATATTAAACCAGATTTTCCTGGATGTTTGAATTATTGTTTGGGTTTCCAGTTATTACAGTGCATCTTTACATGACCTCTACCTTGAGATGGTCATTCCTCAGTATAGCATGCCAGTGTCAGAGAGGATCATGTTGCACCACAGAAGACACCATCCAGCAGAGAATCATCCTAGATAGGCTAATCTAGCAAAAAGAAGTATAACTTCAGCAAGCCTGACTCAGATGTCTGAATCTCACTGAAACGCCTGTAGCCACAAAGGTCAAAGGCCCATCTTCCCCCTTATCCCAACTCAGTTTTGATGGGAGAGTGGCTGAGAAGGATGAAGAAATAGGGCAAGCATGAACAGTGCCTCCCCATAATGTTCTCCTAACTTCCAATGCCCTCCAGGATGTCCCTATGCTGAAATAGGTGTGGGATTTCCTGAACTGAGTGTGGTATCCATGAGGGTAGGAGTCTTACAGATCAATTATTTATGTGAAAAAACACTTGGTATAAGCTTTGTCTTATTGACCTCCTTCCCTGCAAGCACATCTTCTGCAGGCAATGAATGAGTAATTAATTTAATATTGGACTGTTTTAAAGAGAGATGTTTTGCCTCTTTCCAGTTGTTCAAAATATGCTATGTTAGTTCAAATCAACCAGAATTAAGCATCTATTTTTCATCTTTTATTTTTCCCCCCTTCTTGTATAAAGTTGAATTTTGTGCTCAGTGGGAACAGAAAGTCTGGTTTTGCAGAAA
The DNA here is from genome assembly GCA_018403395.1 of Gorsachius goisagi. Lineage (NCBI taxonomy): Eukaryota > Metazoa > Chordata > Aves > Pelecaniformes > Ardeidae > Gorsachius > Gorsachius goisagi. The sequence goes on along the minus strand of BOSO01023630.1, from coordinate 43,161 downwards.
TTGCATATTCTGAAAGAAAATCTCCACTAAGTAAGATTTTTAGCTGTCTCCCATCCTGCTCTTGGAAACACATCCAAAAAAGAGATGGTAGTGATTTTTCAATAACCAATGCTGAGCTTCAAATAATAAATCAATAATCCTTTAGCAAGATTGAAGTAATTTTGTTCTTTGCTAGGCTGATTTGTCACAGATTGTTAGGAGGATTTATTTCCCATTGGGACCATGACACACTGCTGCCATGACAACAGTTATTCACAAAGCCAGATTCATCCCATGATATGTAAAATTATGGAAACTGTCTAGGATGTTGCTGAGTATTATATATTTTTTTTCTTTTGTTAGTAATTTAACTTGGTGGGTGGATAATAATAACACAGTTTGGAAGCTTTCAGTTGTCTATTTTGAGACTTTCTGTCCTATATGGAGGCTTTCTTGCAGAAAGGCCCAAATCTAATACAAAACCTGTGTTTTGCACATGATAAGCCCTTGGTAACATGCAGCAGCATTAGCAGATCTGGTGATTCAGCCAGATTGGTTTACGTGTGTGATCTTCATAGCTTTTTTTTAATACTCAAGGTCATCTTCTCTTCTTTTATACTTTGGGCAGAAAGGGAATGTTAGCACAGTTCATTCACTACCATACACTTGTTATCAAACTATATATGATGAATAGACACTATTTCCTAGGCCTTACAAGGGGCTTTCAGCAGCAGAGAAGTTTGTTTTGAGCTCAGGAAACATTAAAACAGTTCCCACCCAAGCCAAGTTTTCTTTTTGTGGCAGAAGTATTGCAAGTTCCAATGCAGCTTGATAAGTCTCAAATCTGAGTTGCAATGTTTTAAGGTTTGGGGGTTTTTTAACTGTTAAAATCCTGTTTATGACTTTTGTTCCTCACCCATTTTCTTGGATAACTGTGGTCCTTTCTGTGTCTGACAGGTTGTCTTAAAACTGATTTTGATCTAAACTCTCTGTAGCCTGCCTGTGGATAGCACAGCAATCCATCCTGCCCCACATCCTTTATAAAGCTGGTACAATGCTAGCAGCAGCAAAGGTTAGTGTTGAGACTTCCCTGCTGAAGAGGACAAAGTTGGACTTGCTGTTGGGAATATAATTAAATAATATTAAATAAAATACCACCACCACCACCCAAATATTTTGTGCATGTATGACATGCCCTTGTTCCCTTGCTGTATCTTATAATTTTCCCCTTTTATTTTCCATGGAAGGGGAAAAAAAGGCTTATACTTCGATTGCATAAAAATTAATGTGTTATATTAGAAACTTTGCTAAAGTTCCCATTTCTCATCCAGTTCTAGGTATATCTTAATTCTTTCCTTGCTCAATTACCATAACAACTTGTGATGGGATGTTTCTTTCTCAAATCCTTTACCTTGCTTCTTGTATAATGTTCTAGCATAAGTCTGCAATTTCCACTGTGTGAAAAAGCAGTTTTCCAAGAGACCCCCTTTGGAAGTTGAATTTAGGACTACAGAGGCAGATATACAAGGTTAACAACATATTCCTTTGCTATAACACATCTGGTGATGTAACTCAGCCTTCACTTTTTTGCATCTCTCCTAGGGAACCTTATTCAAATTCTTTAATTTGCATTGAGCAGTGAATATTAAGCATTGCTACTACTTAACGCATGAGATGTTGCCTTGTGTAAGCTCCATTGCTGTGCTACTTAACTTTCAGCTGGGATTTTTTTTGCCTGCAGTATCATCTATGCCTATCATCTTCGCGTTACTAACATGAAAAGGTAGACACCTGTTTTGTTTTTATTAAATTTTGTTAAATAAGGAACTATTGTAAGAATCATCATTGATGGAGAAGAAAGTGGATTAATATCAGTCAATAATAAAGAATAAAAGAGTCTAAAATAAAAATTCGAAGAGGTACAAGTTAAATTAAAACATGCATCTGGGCTCCTTCCTTCCTCCCATCTGGAGATAGCATTGTAATGATTTTGAGGCACAGAAGAGAGAATATTTGTAAAACACAGGAAAAATTTCACCCACACATAGCTGCAGATGTATTTTTGCTAAGTTATGCATCAGTCTGGTGTGCTACACACAACTGCTTAAACTGAAGATAAGATAGATGCAACTTGTACTGAGTTAAGGTTAAGATCTTTGCCCACTGAAGTACCATCTGGGGCGTGTATCAAAACCTTGTGCTGATTTCTTGGATACTAAATACCAATGGTTCAGTATGACTATACAAGCCTTGCAGAAGTTATTATTCTGCTCAGTGCAAATGTGGGAAGGCTGAAAGTTTGTGGTATCTCTTTCCAAGGTGATGTTCCTTTGTGCTACAACTCTGCAATGTGAGGCCCAAAGGCCACTCCAGAGTACAACCTCGTTAGAGATCCGAAACTTAAATAATTTGATTTATAAATTGAAACCCTTTTTTTTTTTTTCCAAGGCTGTTAAATTGAAAGGGTCAAAACTCACCAGATAAATTTTGTTTAAAAGGAAAAAAGAAATCCTAGAATAGTGAAAAGAGCATAGAAGCTGTACTCAGTTCCTCTGGTTGACGTGCAATGGCTCTGATATATATGCTTCAGAAAATGTACAGGATCCTGTTTGCTTCTGAATGTAACTTGGTAAGGACTGTATTTTGTACTTCATCTCTGGTTTTTGTTTTTGTCCACTACACCAATATGTGTGCTCCTTAGATCAAATCACAGGACTTGTCTGAAATACGACATGAAATATGCCAATACTTACATTAATGGATTTTTCACTTGTTCATGAGCCACTTTTAGTTGCTGTCTTTCATTGAGAAGTTTTATCACCTAAGAGTTGGCAAAGGGATAACTCAAAGGCATTCATGTGTGTGTTATCACTGGTATAAAGTCCTTAGCATTGATAATGCTTGATTTCAAAATGCAAACTCTTTTTACCATGTAGGATAGCAGCTTCTCCCTGTATCATACTTTTCATAGTACATTAAGTTGTGAAGCAGCTTCTTTGTTTTTTGCAATTGCTCATTTTTTCCTCTCATTTTTCATTATTTTGGGGAAAGCCCCAAATTACCCACTTATTATGCTAACTTATTTCAAGGATTTATACTTTCTTATGCTGTGTTTTTATTTGTGATTTTTGTCTCTGAATTCAGCACATTCATACAAAATAGTTATTTTTGAACTTGTGTGCTGTCTCTGTACTTGTTCTGTAAGTCAGGCAGTCTGAGGAATAATTAAAATAAATGTTGAATCAGAGCTGAGAAACTCCGATTCCAAGTACTTCTTTCCATTGCCTATTTCTAGGATTTATTTTTTTTTATCTACAAGGTAAAGTTATTCCGATACTTGTCTAAAATTAGTCAGTCACTTAAACACAAATACTGCTGAATGCTTTGGTTGAGAAGATAGATTTATTAATCTCTAGATATTTTATTAAATTTCTTTAATTGGATGGATGATTTTAAATTGTACTACTTTCATTACACACTTTGATTTCATTATCAGTTCACACTGAAAAGTAGGTGCACAAGGGATGCATTAGCCACATCATGTGTGTAGGAAAGGCGTGTGCATTTTCTTTAAGAGAAAATAAAATCTTACAAACTGCCAGAGGAAATGAATTTATTTAATTCCCCACAGCCTCAGCTCAGATTTCATTAAACACTTGAGTTGCTAAGATGCTAGTGTATATTAGATTTCGAAAGAATAACATGGAAGATAGTCAGGGCAAAGTCCTTGTCCCAGACAGGTTATCTTCAACTGCTCAACTTGACAGAATCAGATACAGCTTCAGAGCCATCAGAGTAATGAGTTTCATGAATAAGTAAACTTTTCTAATAGAACAGGTTTTTCATCTTGGTGCTGGGTTCCCAGCTGCCACCTCCGTGTTACACTGATGTTACTAAACAGCACCCATCAGCACAGTACTTTGCTATGTGCGTCACACAGAACTCTTTGTGAAATTGACAGACAATAAGGAGTTATTACTCTCAAGATTACTAGATCAGCATGGAAGGTTTTTTTCTGATGCAGAATTTATACCATTTGTATAATTTCATAATTCAACAGTCTTCTGTGTACATCCCGTTCTTGTTTTCATGAAACAGCTTGTTACTGCTACTTGTTCCTCTGAAAGAAATACTGTTTTGCTTTGGAGCATTAGAATGGTAAGAGAGCAAAACACCAGGAGCAAATGAAGTTCAGACAACTCTGTTAAAGAAGAAGAGTTAAAATTAACTGAAAGGTTGTTAATCAATATGAAATTAGTATGTTCAAGTTGCAGAAAAAAATTATGTTGAATACAAGACACATAGGAAAAGGACCCTCTCAGCTGGGGTGGCCACCTTGTGTTTTCATGACTTCAGACTTGGCCTAAGCATGGTGCAATACTGGATGGCTCCTGGACTACTTGCCAGGTGATTGCTTTTCTTCTGCTTGCCTGCTTTGGCTCAATGCACCTGTGGTTTACACTCCTCCTGGCATAGTCCTGAGGATCAACAGTGAGGGGAACATGAGTATCTAGGACACGCAAAAATTCTCTATTAGGTGCTTCTTGCACACTAGAGATTACACTAAATACTTCTGTTCTAGGGTGAATTGTTGTGAGGGATCAAGGGCTTAAATAAAAGAGCCATGAGATATACACCTATGGCCACAAATATGTCAGGCATAGTACAGGCAAATCAAAACTATTCCTAGATATAGCTATAGTATATATTCCTTCTCCTTGAGCATGCATAGTTTGGGCTTCTCTTCCATCATTCTGCGGCCCAATGAGGAATTGTTACTTGTGCTATTTGATAGCTTAATTTCATTGTTTACAAAGGAGTGAGCGAAAAGGCAAACATGGGTTTTCTTCATTGTTGGATGAATGTAATGAAGTGGAAGCTAATCCAATTAGGGATAGTGAAGTTATATTTTGATACAGTCCCTGTTTAGCCTCTCAGTTTGTGTAGAATTTATTTATGACAGAAGTGGAAAAACTTCAGTTAATGATACCGTCAGATTCTGAGGAAGGAAAATCTTTCTTATATGTTCTCCAGTTTTAGTGGTGCGAGTGTATGGTTCACTGGTCTTTAGACATGTTCAGTTTTCAGCTCAGTGCAAAAAATTGGATTAGTCCAACTGATTCTGAAAGGTGCTTTTGTGGAATCTATTAAGAACTCTAGGGACAAAAATAATCAATATTACTTTTTTCTGCTGTTTCCTTTTTATATTACTTTTTATCCATTGTGCTTTCCCTCTTCTCTCCTGTGTCAGTGGTGCTACCTGTTAGCCATAAAAGTGTTGGTCGCCCTAAAGCTACACCAAGTGCTGTATTCTCCATTTGATGATGGCCCAAAGTGGATGCTTACAGAAGAGGGCTTGTACAGAACAATGCTTTATCTGACATAGCCTCCCAGCTTCTGGCATGGTGATATGCATTGCAAATTAAACTAGTGGTTTGAATTCCAAATATCTGCTTTGTTTTGGGTTAATTCCAGAAATGCCCAAACAAGGAAAATAACAAATTACTAGGTTTTTCCAATTCTAAGTATGAAAACAGTCTCCACCTCTTTATAAGTAAAGCATTGTTGTTTTGCAGGCACTATGAGGAAGTCCTTTAAATGTCGTGAATATCCTTTCATTTAATAGCATGTTTCAATAAGGTATTATTCCCAGGAGAATACAGGCTATTCCAATAAAAATGAACAACAAATATCAATCTTTTTTTTTTTTTTTTAGTAAAATGTGAGTTATGTTAGTATTTCATGGGTTGCAGAATAACTTCCCAGGTCCTTCATGTGATTAGAGTTTGGAATGCAATTTGAACAATGAGATCTTTATTGCTGCTAGATGAAAAGAAAGTTATTTGTTATACTATATCTATTAAAATATCGAATTTCATGCTGCTTATTGTCTAGTATCTGAGCTATTGCTACTTTTTCAGCACTTGTACATGTTTAATGGTATTCTGAATAGTTTTGAGCTTTATTATACGTATTTCTTCACAAGACTTGCAAGAAAGCAACTAAGATGGACTCTGGATTAGCAGCTTCATGAAATGGTCTGTGTTCCAAACAGGTACGATAACAGCAAATGCTGAGACACGTTGCCGTAGCAGTATGCCTGTGGCATCTTGTCAATGGAACACAGTGTAATCATTTTACATGTGTCCTAAAATAGTTCTTATAATGTTGTCTTTGAGAGTATATTTACTGGAAAATCAACAAAATTCCTGCTCAGGGCAGGAGTCCTTGTAATTAATACCTACAGGGCAGGCTTTTTCCTTACAAATTTGTTAGTAGTTGGCTTAAAAATTGGTCTTAAAATTCACGTATGTAGTATAACTCTGCATGTGCTCATTATTCGTATATCTTTCTATATCTTTGTAACTGCTTGGTTTGTCTGGACAAGTAGTGTGGAGTATCTAAGCTTCATGATAAGCATGCCTGCCCTTTGTGTAAACCTGATATTTAAATCGGGGATTTTGATGATCGACTTTAATAAAGAATTCAGATAGCTAACCCCACAAGGAAATGTAAGTTTCAGTGCCTAATTTCCAAGTTTTCTTTTTTCTGTGTCGCTTGTAAGTCAGCCTGTCTGTCTGCCTCCACTCCCCCTGCCTCAAATTTTTGGCAAAGAAACAGATTTCAAAGGGGTTTGTAATTTTGATTGGGGTTTAGTCCTTTGCTTTCCCTGCTCTTGAATGAAAACCACTGGGTCTTTATGCCGTGTAGCTAATTCATGTCAACTACAAAGCTAGAGGATGGGGAACTGGATAAAGTCATCCTACACATTTCTCAGAGACCATGAAACATCTTTTATTTGATAGTGTAAATGAAGTGAAAATCTATGCAGAATTAGACCCTAAAGCCAAGTGATATATAACAAAATTGTCTTATTCTGTGACTAATCATTTACCCATCTACTTCTGCACTAAAACAAACAACTCCCGCTCCTCCCCAAAAGAGAATGACAGTATAATTGCATAAGGAAGAAAGAGGTGGGAGAGAAACTAGTATATCTCCACATTTTAACATGTAATATTGATTTGCTTTTAGCTGTCTTGCTATCACTTTATATGTCCAAGGTGGTTTAGCATTTATGAAATTTACATAGTTTTACTAAATTATTATTTAAAGGAAATTTTTACTACTGTACTTTTTAAGGAGGGTTAAGCTAAATAAAAATCATGGCTTGTTTTCCAAGACTCCTCATTTAATTTCTGCTGCATGTGAATACGGTAACCTTCCTCAGGCAGCTGGTAGCTAATGTCATGGTATACATGAGGAAGAGCAGCCCTGAATTTTAATGAATGCCTCAGCATCAAAGGTTTAAGTCTACTGATGTTCCTCTCCTTTATCCAACCTGACATTTGTCACACAATAAAGTAAGCTGTAGGGCATAGTTTTCCTGGGGGAGAGGACGTGGAATAAGAAACTTGCATGTGGCTGTGGTTTTTTGGTGAAGAAACAGGCTCTGCTCCAGATTGCTGCTGGGTGGTGCAAGGATTTCTCTGTGCCAGCAGGTGTGGCTCAGTAATTGCTGAAACCAACAGGAAACCTCCCAAATGAGTGGCAAGCTTATTTGCGTGAGAACCATTCAAACAGAGGAAGACCAATTTTAAGTGTCTATTTCTAAACTAAAGTAAGTCCTCCAGAACTACTGTTTCTGTACTTTAAAAGCAATACTCAGTAAGTGGCATCAAATCCCTTTCTCCTCCACAGGAGAACTTCAGTGGTGGCAATAACCACTATTGTTTCCCCACTCTGTTTTATCGTTTACCTTTGTCTTGCTGTTGAGTGGATACTTAAGTGGAGCTACTTTCTTGTCGTTCAGATTAAGTCCACATTTGTGTGATTTTGTGGACGAGCTGGGATTGAGCATGGGTTTGTGCTGTTAAGGAAGCACTGTCAAGACCATACTTTTATTTTTCCATAGCTGTTGATAGTGGAGGATTAAGAAGCCCTCCAAATGTTTTTTTACTGCCTGGGGATTAATATTTTTTTTTTTTTTTTTTCCTGTAGAGAAGGCAAAAGTGTGCTCAGCTGTAGGGGAGAACACACAACTCTTTGGGCATCTCCTCAGGTACTTTCAATGTTGAATGTATTTGACTGTTCTAACAGAATGCTGAGAAGGAATTCCTGGTAGTCTGTCCTTCTTCTGAAAACAGTGAAGCACACTACCTGAATAACATAATCAAAGTCCATGCAGTAGGGCCTTCGGCCTGATGTTAGCCTACTGTGACCTGATGCATGTTCCTTTAACTACCAGCCTATAACAGATGCGAGCAATTGGACATTACAGAGTGTTGAATCAGCAGCTGTTGTACTTCTACGAAATGCAGTGTAAGGGTCCCAAGGTAAAAACAAGTGTAGGTAAGGTAGCAAAGTGTTGGTAGGAGATAGCATTGCTTCATATTTGATGAAATGAGAATTATTCAGCTGTCTGCAGTTACAGTCACTCTGGTAAGGTGGAAAGAAAGTGGGGTGTTTTCTGTTTCATTAAGAGATCTGTACGGTAGCAAAGTTAGCCTTGCTAACATGAGATAACATAAGCAGATGAATGCCTTTTTTATCCTAAAAGATTTTTATAGCTTACATGAACATTTGTTCTGTATCTCTGGTTTAGAGTTTACATGCATTACTAGTGATTTTATGTAATCTGTGACTTTTCTGGTGTAATATAAAATAACTCAGTTAAACTAAGCTGATGCAGTACTTGTCTGGCACAGTGCTTCAGTATGTTTAATGTCATTGAGATGACTTTTAACAGTTGTTTAAAACCTGTGCTCCTATCTCTCCTTGAATCCTTTTCTCTGTGTCTTTTCATTGATTTTTTTTCATGCTTCAAATGTGGGCTTGCTAGCCTGTTGATTGCAGGCCTTATTGGCTCGCTCAGTGTTTGATGCCTGAAGCACTGTAGTGTGTCTGTACCCTTTAGATCAAGAGTATTACATACTGCCTATGAATACTGATTGGAAATATGCAGTGTCAAGTGCCCTCTTGACTTTTGCAAAATCTGCTCTGCTGTTCCTGAACGTTCACTGTGATAAATATACCAGTCACTTGCTGTTTTCTTCAGCTTTTTGGCTTGATTAACATGTATATTTTGCTACATTTAAAGAGAGTCTTCTGTGTTGATATCATTACGAGGGCTGTTTATTTCCAAAGTATGTGGAAAAATGTATTGTTGGGGAATTTACAAAATTAAAAAGTATGATGACTTTTTGGTAACTTAACTGCAATGCAGCCTCATTTTGGCTACAATTATTTTGAAATGGTAATAAATAAGGATATAAAACTTGCAAAGGGTTATGTATTCCTTTTAAAAAAATACATGGCAGGCCAATAGGAAGAATGAAAGCGACTTTTAGTTAACTATAGTATAAGTCTGAAAATGACTTGCCCTATCAAAATGTGTTAGTATGTCATTACATCTTTATTCAGTCTCTGTGGTGAACTTCCTATATTTGTATTGGAAGATGATTCCAAAATATCTTTAAAATAATTAACTACTCTGTTGTAAAGACTAAAGAACCCCAAAGGATTTTTGGCTCATTGTTGGAACTTCCAGAGGTCGTGGCTGGACATTGCCGTGCTTTATGGAAATGGCACTATTTACTTTTACCAGGGAAAAGACGGCTAATTTTAAAGGTAATGGTGTGGGGGAAGCAGGGGAACTCAGGGAGGGAAAAACATATATTCATTTCCAGGCAGCTGGAAATTTCCATTCAAAGAAGTGACAAAGTGTGCAAAGTAAATATTGATTTGGGGGGAGTAGAAGCGTATTCTAGCATGTAGACTTCAGAAAGTTATCAGTAACATTTTAGCTGTCTTGTGCAATGGTTTAAGTAAGTCAATGTGAAGAATTTCACTTTTTGGAAATGCCAGTGAAGAAGAGAATGGCACCAATTCAGACTATTTGTCCTCAATATGAGGAAGTCATCTTTCAGCCAGTCTTTGCTGAGAAAATGGAGAAAGCACTAAGCTGTCTGAAATCAGAAAAGGCTTAAAACTTCGAAAAAAATTGCTGTTGATTCAGAAAATGCAGCTACAGTTGTAGAGCTAACTATTGAAGAGCACTACTTCTTGTTACCTGTCATCCTACACCACTTCCGCGTTATTTTCACGCTGACGGGGTGGTTGCAGAGGGAGCTCTTGCTGCCGGTGCCTGTCTGCAGATGAAGCACCTGTGTTAGAAAAGAGCTTGCAAAAGACTGGTAAGTTTTGGAATTGATGGTAAAATGAGATTGGTTTGCCATGTCTGCTTCCTGGCAAAGAGAATATTCCTGGCAAGGAGAATATTTTTATAGGTTCTCGAGACAAAACAGTATTTTGAGGCAAACAGTGTTAAATAATGAAAAATAAGTTGAGAATGAGAGGGGACCACACAAGTGCATTTTGCCACAGTGCTTTATTTCTGGCTTTAATCCTTGTCGCGTAGTTATGAGCAACTTGTCTTCATAATTTTAAAGCCATTCAGGCATGGCAATGAGTAATGGGTTTCTGAAACATTGAAGATGATGAACTATCACATGGCAGGCACAAGCAATTGTTGAAAAACCAGATATTGTAACTTTTGATCATTTTTAATGGTGACAACTTAGCATCTTATGCAGAAAATAATTAGTATGAATCTATTGCAGTCAGGTGCCCAGCATCTGAATTTCTTCTTTTTGGTGAAACAAATGTTACCTTTTCTTAAAAGACTCCTTTAAGGAGAGTCTGAAATGGAATGAAGTACATTCATGTTCCTCTGCCCTACTGAACCAGACAGCAAGTGATTTGTGATTTCTTTTTTTTCCTGCTCAGAAAGAAGACTTGCTTTTTATGACTTGGGTTGTTGTAATGGTTTACAAAAGAGCTTTGAATGGACAGAAAACCATTAAAATAAGGAGAAATGATCTGTCTCATGAGCAAGCATCTATTTTCCAACAAGAAGTGCTGGAAATTGAAGGAAAATCTTAAAAAATGCCACAGATTTATTAACTGTCCACCTGATAAATATGAAAGTAGCCTTCCTTGTATTTCTGAATAGTAACAGTTGCCCAAATAAAGCTGGAAGTTTTTAACTTAAAACTTTAAAATGGCTTGTTTTTAGAAGACACTTCAGTAGCTTCTTTTTACATTCTTTTTTTGGCTGGATATGGAGAAATACAAACCTTAATCTTGAATTTCTGCTGTTTTCTACTCATTCTTTTTCCTCCTCTTATTTATCCCTCCTGTTTTTCCATGCCAAGATTAAAAAAAACCCACAACCCGTAAGTGGAGAAAGAGAGAGAAGGAGGAAGAACAGGAGAAGAGAATCCAATGTCCTGGATCATTTCCAACCTTGGAAAGGTTGAAAGACCCATAACTGCTCTAATGTGGCAACCCAGGCTGAGCAACTACAGGGCCATGGTGGTGAAGATTTGGTGGTGAAGCTGTGTGCTTTCTTGCTTTTGTTCCAGACTTGCTCCTTTGAGAACTCCCTGACTCTGCTCTTCTTTGTATTGTTTGTATATGCCTACCATGGTGAATTTTTTTTTGGGGGGGGGGGGAGGGGAGAGCTTGAATTTTGGTGAAAAAACTCTAAGTATACCTACCATTGTATGCATCCAAAAAGTGCGTGTGATTTGAAATAGACTTACGTTCTCACTTGGTCTTTCTGACAATTAGCTAGTAGTTTTGGTGAACATCTGATAAATTAATTGTTTCATAGGGATAATTCTCTGTTTGTGCCTGGCTGGCTTGGTTATTATTCTCTAGATAAAAAGAGATTTAGTCAAGTCAAGAATAGAAATACACCAGACCCTGTATTTTCTATATAAAACATAGTGTTTGACCAGTGGTTAGGATGACTACCTGCTAATGTCATTGTCTGGGCCTGCACTTTTATTCATTAAAGGCATTTATTTTCTTTCTTCATTTTTTTTAAAGCCTTTTATTTCTTCTTCTGTTGTTATATGAAGGTGAAGTAATATGCATTGTTTATAGTAGTATTCATCTCTGTAAGCATATTTGTTTACAGACCATACATCTCTCTATATAAGTCCACTTAAAAGCCTAATAAACATCTTTTTGCCTGTGAACTGATCTGTTACCAGTGGAAAAAAATGTAGTTCAAGGAATGGGAGTAAATAACCAAAATAAAGGGAATGGAGCATGTGTCTGCCTGCAATGAGGACTGTTTGTTGGAAGTTGTCTATGAAGAGCAGTAATCCATTCCTCCTTAGTCCCCAAATAGGTATGCATTTAGGATTATTCTCTTATATGGAATTTAATACCATTTCTCAATAAATTTCTTTAAGAAAAAACACAGGAACTTGCAGAAATGCTCAGCTATCTCTTATAGCAGCTATCCCTGGCACATAACCTAAGGTGAGGAAGAGGGTATGCTCTGGCTGACATGACATACAGAGGCAGAACAGACCACAGCTCAGTTACTGAGGTGTAGAATGCCGGAAACCACTAGAAAAATTAAAGCTCCCTATGCAACCCCATGTGCTGACAAAGATAAGCTTCACGTGAGCTTCTTTGCCTCTAGGCTAGAGGTCTGTAGGTGGCTCCAAATGCCCTGCCTTGGATCTAGCTATGCCAGCTGAAGACAGCCATGCTGTGTTGCTCATTAGTTTGTCTCCAGTACTGGTCTACAGGTCAGCTGCTGAAAGAAGGGTTTGTAAGACTACATCTTACATTGCTTCAGGCAAAGTCAACTGGGTAATATTAAACAGCTGATGAAGGTGGTTTGAGTTATCTTAATCGGCCTGGGTTGTGCAAGTGCCTCATAACCCACCCATTCCACTGGCAAAACATTGGGAGGTTGTGTAGGATGGATGGTAAAAAAACAGCTGAGGGGCAGGTAACACCTTCAATTAACACTGATATTTGCTAAGCTGGTTGTTGATTCACCAGGAAACACTTAACATTTCTTTAGTTTTATAGCGTTTTTGACCTGTGCCGTTATACATCTGGAGGGTGCAGTGTGCAATTTGTGCTTTAAGGTCCCTTCTAAATTGCACAAAAATGATAAAAAAACCAAGCTGAGACAACCGCCAATAATAGCAAGCAGTCCTTAACTTCTACCACATTGCTTTGCACAGATTTCATTGTGTATTCTTGCTTATCAATTCTCCATCTGATTCTGTTTCCTTTTTTTTTCTGACTGTATTGATCCTGCGCTGACTCTTTAACTATGTAACTAGGATATTTGCACTTTCAAGCTGTCTTTGAACCCAGCCATGTTCACATCTCTGAGACATAAGCATGCCAACTGCATGCAACTCTTACTGTGCTAGTTTTTTTGCACATCAGCCTTGCTCAGGAGACCAGCCCCCTGCTCCTGATTGCTGTTCCTGTTCAGCATAGTGTCTTTCAAACTCAGATGAGCAGCTTGTATAGATTTGTCCATCACTGTTTCATCTTCCCCTTAGAAATGTGATGGAGACTTGGGCAATGAAAGAAGAGGTGGGAGAAGGCTGTCTAAAAAGGCTATTAATATATAAAAGGTACTCCTCAACGTAGTGTCTTTCACTGAGCTGTTTGGGGTATATCTTTTGTTTGTGAATTCTCTACCTTATTAACAAGCATTTTCTGGGACAGTCTGACAATACTAGCAACTGCAACAACTTTTACAAGGTTTTCAATATCCGTTTGCAAGCAAAAAGCATAATAACACTGCTTAAATTGCTAGTTAAACCACATTTTCTTCTTTCTGAAGTGACAAGGAAAAAAGATACCGCTTGAGGGGACCCATTTCTGACAATCACTACCAGCAATGAGTCAGTCTTTTAACACCAGATGGAGCTGCCTTTATGCAATCCCATGCAACTATAGGTGAATGCAGGAGTAAATAGAACTCTTGTCCCGGAGGCCTCAAGGCAGGTGCCAACTTGTCTGATGCACCTGGCAGCCCTCTGGACGTGTTCTATCGTGTGTAACAGCCATTTTCTTGGTACAGAAGCAGTGGTATTTAAAAAAAAAAAATGTTTTTCCTCTGAACTGGTTTAAGCAGCAGCACTAGAACTTGGGGGGAAAAGAAAAAAAAAGGCAAGACAGTTCAGAGCTTATATTTTATGTGGGGGAGGTAGGGGGAACCACTTTTCTTCTCCACCTTTCTCTCCTTTAAGAAAAAGGAATTTAGAAAGATCTGGCTGTCACTCTCTGTGCTTTTAGCGCTGAGTGGGGTGGAAGTAAACACAGCTCTTGTACAGGGTAGAGAGGAATGGCCTTGTGATCTGAAATTGGTGGCTGAAGTGACAAAGCATTACAATCTTTCATCTCCTGTCATGAAGAGAGTGGTGGGTTGACCCTGGCTGGATGCCAGGTGCCCACCAAAGCTGCTCTATCTCTCCTCTCCTCAGCTGCACCGGGGAGAGAAAATACAACAAAAGGCTCATGGGTTGAGATAAGGACAGGGAGATCACTCAGTAATTACCATCACAACCAAAGCAGATTCATCCCGGGGGAATTAATTTACTTTACTACCAATCAAATCAGAGAAATATAATGAGGTATAAAACCAAATAATAAAACACCTTTCCCCCATCTGGACTCAACTTCACTTCCCATTTATCTTTCTCCTCTGCCCAGGTGGCACAGGGGTCAAGGAATGGGGATTGTTGCTGCTGCTCCTTCCTCCTCGCTCTCTTCCCCTGCTCCAGCCTGGGGTCCCGCCCACGAGAGACAGTCCTCTACAAACTTCTCCACCATTAATCCCTCCCACAGGCTGCAGTTCTTCCTGAACTGCTCCAACATGAGTCCTTTCCATATGTCCCTTCCACAAGGTGCAGTCATTCAGCCCTGCCAGCAAACCTGCTCCGGTCTGAGCTCCTTTCCTCATGGGGCCACAGGTCCTGTCAGGAGCCTGCTCCAGTGCAGGCTTCCCACGGGGTCACAGCCTCCCTGGGCACCCCTCTGCTCTGGCGTGGGGTTCTCCTTGGGCTGCAGGTGGGGATCTGCTCCCCCATGGGCCTCCCTGGGCTGCAGGGAGACAGCCTGCCCCACCAGGGGCTGCACCGGGGACTGCATGGGAATCTCTGCTCCTGCACCTCCTGCCCTTCCTGCTGCACTGACCCTGGTGTCTGCAGGGCTGCTCCTCTCATATATCCTCACTCCTCTCTCCCAGCTGCCGTTGCACACTTTCACCTCCCCTTCTTAGATCTGTTATCCCAGAGGCACTACCACTGTCGCTGGTGGGCTCAGCCTAGGCCGGTGGCAGGTGCGTCTTGGAGCCGGCTGGCATTGGCTCTGTCAGACATGGGGGAAGCTTCTGGCATCTCACAGAAGCCACCCCTGCAGCCTCCCTGCTACCAAAACCTTGCCACACAGACCCAATACAAGGAGATAAAATTCCTGTCAGGAACTCAGTGTTTTTTGTTCATGTAGGAAAGCTAGCTTTACTTCTGTGTATCTCCAAGAAGCTGTGAAGAAGATTTTACGCTTCTAGTTAAGGTGGCAACCTTTGCTTTTCCTGGCTCAGGCCAAAATAGCCTCTCTACAGTGTCTCATTTGGTGGTGTAACCAAGGTTGACATTACTCGGAATCTATTTTTATGCAAACCACTTAATATTGAGATTGTAAATACTATTATTTTTATGACAATTAAGAGGGTATTTGAACTGTGTCAGAAATCATAATGTAAAAAGCTGCTATCTAAAGTGATTTTAATGTCCCAGGCCAAAGTTTGGATTTACCATTTCTTTAACCTGGAACTGATGACAATTTGGTATGAATTCACAGATAATGTTGATCCTACTGAAGGTCTTGCTGTTCACTGAAACTTGCTATTCGCTGGAAGATTTCACTATGGTGGTGAAGGTTGCACATCTTGATGTCTGGATTTTTTCCCTTTGGGTGTCACTGTTACTCAGATTGGAAAACGTTCAGATTCAGACTGGTGCCTTAGACACCAGTTGGAACTGGTTTCTGCTTTTCACTGGCATTTCCAGTTCTTCCAAATTCAACCAATTCTTCCAAATACTCATAGGTGTCTGAAAATATGGTATGAATTTCTACTTCCCATTTACAGCTGCAAAACAATGACATGCATTGGTCTTGGTTTTTGTTATGGTGCCAGGTGTCTGTTCACTACTCCTCAACTGGTAGATTCAAGAAAGAGCTATAGAGATATGTTTTAAGGGCAGATCCTCACGTCCTCCATAGTTGTCTATGTAAAGTGTGCATGTATTTGTCAGCATGTGGTAGATAAAATTGTATTAGCTGGACGAATAGGAAGGAGATATTATTACAAATGCTTTCAGGTTGTGTCTCTGTATGCTCTCTGATCAAATAATTTTTAATACACTTGTTCCATAGTGGAGCTATTGAACTTGGTAGGTCTTTTTTTGTTTAGTAACTCTTTGCTTATTTGATTCAAAATCAACAGAAGCTTTGCTATGAAAATATTAATGAAAAATTAATTTCCTGAATGATTTCTTCCTCGTATCACAGAATCACAGAATGACAAGGGTTGGAAGGGACCTTGGGAGATCATGTAGAGCTTTTTCACTTGGAGTCTCCAATGGTCAATGTATTTTTGCTCACTTGGCTACAACAGCAATCAGCAGCAAAAAGTTCTTACTTGAGCCTTTCAACCTTCTAATTTGGCAGAATGGGATGTAAAACCTTTCCTGTGGTGGTTATTCAGATTAATAATATCCACATTTGACAGAAAAAAAAGGCTCATAACATGTGAACGGCAAATACGTTTATAAGCGGTGGTTTTCAACATACTCACTTTAACTCCATTTAGAATCATGGGTTGGAAGGGACCTTAAAGGTCATCTAGTTCCAACCCCCCTGTCATGGGCAGGGACACCTTCCACTAGACCAGGTTGCTCGAAGCCCCATCCAACCTGGCCGTGAGTAATTCCGGGGATGAGGCATCTACAACCTCTCTGGGCAACCTGTTCCAGTGCCTCACCACCCTCACAGTGAAGAATTTCTTCCTAATATCTAACCTACATCTACCCTCTCTCAATTTTAAGCCATCACCCCTTGTCCTATTACTACATGCCCTTGTAAAAAGTCCGTCTCCAGCTTTCTTGTAGGCCCCCTTCAGGTACTGGAAGGCTGCTATNNTGAACAACCCCAACTCTCTCAGCCTTTCCTCACAGGAGAGGTGCTCCAGCCCTTGGATCATTTTTGTGGCCTCCTCTGGACCCGCTCCAACAGGTCCATGTCTCTCCTGTGCTGAGGGCCCCAGAGCTGGACGCAGGACTGCAGGTGGGGTCTGACCAGAGTGAAGCAGAGGGGCAGAATCCCCTCCCTCGACCTGCTGGCCATGCTGCCTTTGATGCAGCCCAAGAGATGGTTGGCTTTCTGGGCTGTGAGTGCACATTGCTGGCTCACATTTAGTTTTTCACCCGCAGCAGCAGCTAAAGCATGTAGTTTGTTATCTTCTCCATCTGCACTTTTAAAATCTATCAAGCCTGTAGTGATAGAACAAAATATTGCAGATTTCAGTGTTTACAGCTACTGGGAAGCTTTAACACACTTCAGAAATTATCTCCACAGGGTGTGTGTCCCTTTACATATAACCCTTCATTTTGCCTAGGTGGAAATTGGAATTTAGTGTGAGCTGGATCTGCTCTATATTTCTCGGTTGTCTATTTCAAGTTACCTTTTTCTTTTGACCACCCACAAGTCCTCTCTGGTGGTTTCTCTCTGGCAGGTCCCCGCTGCTCCAAGACACTCTAGGCTGTTATGTAGCAGGCAGATACTGCCAGAGCGTGGGTGTAGAGCAGCAAGCGTGCTGATCAGCTGCGTGGCCCTCGTTATGTCAGAAGTGCCCTCTGCACCTGAACGCACACACTGAAGCGTCCTAATCTAAAGAGAACATAGAATACTTGGTGCGAGGGCAAGGAAGAAGGGAACATCTGGATACACCATGATGAGCAATGTACTTTACTAAAATACACTTCTACCAAAAAAACCCGTGTAAGCGGAATCTCTTGAGATATGCAGACTTTCTTCTTCCAGGGCTTTCCCTCGCACCAGACAGCTAAAATGTTCGGAAAGCAAATGTGGCTTATATTAACATATTGTGGTTTTTTAAGTGTGAAAGAAGACTTGTTATCAGATAATCAGCCAATTCTCATACCAGAGATGTAATGAAATTGGTGTGATCTGCATCATATTGAGGATGTGTGATTAAAATTCTATTCTTACAAAGATTTGTACCAGAGAATAGAAGCATGTATGTGAGTACTCAAAGTCCAGGACAAAGCATCAGAAATGTGCTGGTTGTGTTTCATAACTGAAATGTCTATGTTCCTTTTTGCTCCCTTTAAAGGCATGTCTTTTCAATTCACCACAGCTGTCTACCTTATTTTCTACATCTTTTCCTGTTGCATAGGAAATAAAAACAGCGATTACAGAAATTTCAGAGGAATTTCTGATCAGGGCAGGAATGGGTCAGAAAAAGAGGATGCAATGTACTTTTGTATAAAATTGTATTGGTTACTTTGGTACAACCTGATTCAATAGCTACAGAAAATTGTTGCCATCTTAAAACTACTTGCAGGCCACATTGAAATGAGATGATAGTTTTACATTTCTGCTTTGCAGGTCTCTGTACTGAAAGCAGCAGTATTGAAATGTTATCTTTGTTTACTATTTCAATTAATGAAAGGCAAAGGAGAGAATATGGAAGTGTAAATCTGCAGTCCCATGAGTACAAAAATACGGTTGGTTTTTTTTCACTGGTTCTGGATATATGGCAACACGACAGTGAATCTGAACCTTTGATGGACTGGTTTACATGGGCTCCTAATAGGGCGTTGGACAAGATGAACACCTCTTAGGTATAGTTGGCATTCAGAGAAGAAGAAAGCTAAATGTGGTTTTTGGCACAAGAGCTTCTGGATAGACCTCCAACAACCTCAAAGGCAGATAAATGAACACCACCACAGGAAGCTCTGGGAAAGCGTGGGGCACTATTTTTGCCAAAGGTGTTTCCCTGCCTGAGTAAAGGAGGCCTGGTTTCCTTCTGATGAAATAAATACTTATGGAGTCTCTAGCAGCTCCATCCACCCTCTGCTTGAAACTATAGAATCATTCCCTCACCAGAGAGTCTCTTTAAGCATCTCAGGTTTATCTGCATTCAAGTTTAGCAGCATGTATCACTGATGGGGACAGTGTGGGTTATGCCGCAGAAAGCTGCTAACAGCTGAACTGCTGCTGTTCCCCAGATGTCACACCACAGAAAAATTGGAGCAGCCAAGCATGAACACCACAAAAAAACTTCCTCTTTTTCAAAAGATACAGCATTAGGACTACATAACGGAGGTTGTCAGGAGCAAAGCTTCAGTGGTAGAAACTGCAATTTATTGGTGCAGCAGAGTTGCAAAGACGGAGAACGGCACATTGCGCTGGCCTAAGTTCTTCATTGCAAGTATTTTTTTTTCTTCTCACAATGAAATGTAAAGCAATTTCATTGCATGCAGCACCATCCAGAATAGTAATTTTTGTTGGTTAAAACCAGGAAACTCCTCCCATACTTCTTGCAACTTTTCTTGTAATAGAGATTAAGGATGGTAGCTCCTACGTAACTGTATCTCTGGCAACACTGGAGCACCAGTGTTTGCCTGCTGTGTAAGTGATTCTCCATGATTAGCCTTGGATAGGTTTTTGAACTGTGAATGCAAGATTCCTGTTAGCCTATATAGCCAGGACACTGAAGTCTGGGGTACTTTGTACACTGTGTGATCTATATGTAATTTGTTTATCTCTTCTGTTGCTGTTTCAGTCCCAAGTGTTTCAAAGCGTAAAACCATAACATTCCTACTGAGAAAGTAATGGTGAAATAAAAGGTCAAACCTTTTAGTACAGTGGCAGGTAAACTGAGTGTTTTGACTGCCACCTTCAGCGTCATGGTAGATGTTATTTAGGCTGTTAGGTACCCTGTTTCATCTCCACTTTCACTCTCTTTTTTGAGACAGTTTCAGACTAGAAGGTATTTAAGGTGTTTCAGTTTTAACTGCTCCCTCTTGTGCTTACACTGCATGGTCATACAGGTTAGTCTCCTGGATTTTGTGCTGAAATGGAAGAGAAGCACTCACACGGACAGAGATTGGTCTCGGCGATTAAATGCCAGATGATGTGAATCACCGTCCAAAGAACACCACATGCAGGGGGTTCAGCCTCCCCAAGGACAGCTGACTCACTTCTGATACCCTGCTCATCAGAGGGCTGGATTGAGAGCCAAGGCTGTTTGAACAGTCTGTGAGTTATGGCTAACGCTTGGACAGTAACAAGGAGGCTCTAACTAAGCGTGCAAGCCCAGGCTGTTCTGCACGTCTCTGCTCTGCTGGCAGCCTGCTTGGCAGGCATTTGCTGAGTGAACTGCAGTGAGCTGTTTGAAAAATGAAGGGATGCTGCATGGAACGAAGGGTTAAACGCAGACTGTGTATGAACTAGATAGTGTCTTCAGGTGTGGGCAGTAGAGTGGGAAGTGAGTAAACAGAAGCACTGGAATATGTAACTTTCGGGAATTATGGGATCGTACCAGACCATTATCTCAGCACAACTCAATTGCATCTTCACTCACTTAGCTGCCTCTTCACTGAGAAGTGGAACATCTGGAGCTTGTATAAAGGAAAAACATGGACTTTAACTTCTGTCTGCAGAGGCCCAAAGACCATATGCAATATATACATGATTATAATAGGAGGTTTAAGGACTGTTGCTAAAACCTATGTAGAGCAGAGGACCATCCTGAAGTGTCAGAATAACCCCTAGCAGTCTCAGGAGCAAGGAAACTATTACTGCTTGCTTCTGAGGGCAAAGTGCAGCAAGGATGCCTGGGCTTAGCTGAGCAGTAGGGATAGAGTCACCTGGAAGTGACACACTGTGGATGGCTTTTTTGGTTGGGGTTGTGTCCCCCCGTCCCTCTCTTTTAAAGACAGATTAAAGGACATCTCATTAGCTTGTAGGTGCCAAGAACAGTCATTTCAGTCTGCAGGTTAGGTTTTGCATAGTTATGTTGTGAATGAGGGGAAAACAGGATAAATTTCAATATATTGTCCTTGGTTCTTCAAGTAGGCTTGGAGGAAGAACTTCACATCTATAACTGAATGTTTCTACTACTTTCTTGAGAGGCTCTACAACTGCACGTGATTGGGAGGTGAACAGAAGTAAACACCTTGTGTGTTAAGGTTGAACATAGTTAATTTCTCTGTCTGAACCTCTTGAGCTGTACTTAATGTGTAGGGAACTTCTGTGTGCTGGAGGTTGCAATGAGCAATCATCTGCCCAGGATTTAACTCACTCACAGCACTATGGTGAAGTCACTGTGCTGGAAGAGCATTTGTTGGGTCATGCTGCTGTTCCATGGCACAGTTAAATATAGCTGTATTTCCACTCAAGAGAGAGTTTTTTTCTAGGAAGCTATGGTGTTTCCAGGCAGCGTATCCCACTACACTGCATTCTGTGCTGTTAAAGTTGCCCTAATATCAGACCTTTATCTTTTTTAGTGAAAAAAATGGATTCAATTCAGTGCTCCAAAACTGGTCATAGTCTTGCAAAGACGATATTCAACTATTTAAATTCCATTTATTTAAAACATTATTTGTTTAGATATTGAGGGAAAAGTCTTGAAGTTACTTGTGAATCATTCACTGTTGTGATTGGTGATTTCTTTTGCAAGTTTGAATTATGCAAAACTAAAAAAGGCTTTTTTTGCTTATGTCCACCAAATTTTGATGGATAATTTTTTTTACCCATAGATCAGTGCTTGGGAGTTCGGCCTTTTGTAACTAGAATTTAGGGTCCAGATAAGCCAAGACAAAATATATGGGTACAAAAGGCACGCTTGTTAATCCTGCTGCATAGAAATGTTGAGTACAACTAAGTGTCCCAAATATTGTTCTGCTATTTAGACGTCCATGGTAATGTCAGTGGAACTGGTTGTTGTGGAAACCAATTTCTTTCTTTCTATTCTCTTTCTAATACTCTATTTGTGAATCAATTCACTAATTCAACTGAAAATTAATCTGAATTGACATCTTCTGAATTCATTTAGGAGCCACAGTTATGCACACAAATGATTTTTTACCTGCAGTTGTCTTGAAGAACTGACAAGACCTGTGCAAAGTCCTCAATTTTTTTTTTTTTTAAATTGAGCTAAATGGATTTGCAATTTTACAGTGCCAGAGATTCAGGATGCTAATTACTACCAAAAACTGTTGAGATCTTTGACTTATTTAGTAATAAATTCAATAGGATTATGAACCAAAACTTTTGAGGTTTTTGATCTGCAAGTTTGAAGATAAACTGTTGAAAAAAGAATTAGCATGTCAGCAATAGCGGAAAAATTTGTCTCAGTTTTTGAGAGATAGGTGTTCATATAATTTTTGCATTTGGTTATTTTCTGTCTTTTTTTTTTTTTTTTTATTGGTTAATCATGCATTTTCCATGAAAATAGATTCATGTCCTTTAATGTATTACATTACGGTTGTGTTATGTCTTCCCTTCCTTCCCGCACCCATGGTATTTTAAGCATGAGTGGGTAGGTACTTTTGCCTTTGAGGCAGGTACACAGCACAAAATTAATGTAAAAAATTAATAATGTGCATAAGTTGGTGTCACTTTCAGCATTGCTTGCTTCCATACAAGGAAACATTACTTCTGATGAGTGATATTTCACTTTTGTTTCCACTCTTAGTGATACCCTGTTGTAAAGGTATATCTGTCTGCTGCTGCTCATATTAATACTCTGTAGATGAAAGCTGCAGCAGGGACATCATTGCTCTGATATCTCTCCATTTCATTATATTTTAGGTAGCAAAGTCACTCATTAACAGCAAATGTTGCTTTTACTAGACTGCCTGAACCAGAATATTTAAAACTATCTTTCACTTTTAGTCTATCAGCAGACAAAATGTCAGATAATGAAATTAGTGCTATCATGTCTGTAGCACATCATTTTAACATTTAAGAGAAAATTACTTATTTAACTCAAGTAAATAAGAAAAAAAGTAAATGTAAAACCAAAGCATGTTTTCTAGGTTCATGTCCACTCTCTATTACATGTGTTCTACTTCTCTGTGGTTATTGCATGCAAGCAGTTGGATCTTTTCTTCAAGTACATCTGATGGGAAATAAAAGTAACTTTAAAAAGCATAACTGGTTCCATTTCCTCAACTGTGGTCTACAAAATTGTTATGCAAGTGCTGCTTTGAAAACACTGGGGTTTTTTTACAATGTAGTTCAAGTAAACCCTTCTGCATGTTTTGTTTTTCTGTATGTTTTGGTTTTTAGTAATGTACAAATCCAGGTTTAAAAGAAAATGTTCCCCTTAGCTGTTGCCTTGGTCCGTTTGTCAAATGGAAGAAGTGGTTCAACGTTTTTGAGTGCTAATGTCATTGCCAGACCTGTTCTTGCATTTGATGCATAGAAAAGCTATCCTGGAAGGAATACTGAGTTATGCTAAAAAAGTCTGAATCTCAGCTGGACATCTGGTTCAAAATTCTGAAAATATCCTATGTCCATTTTTCGGAAGTAAGTAGTATCCCAGGAGACAAGGTTCTTTATCAATAGAGACTCACAGATACCTACAGACAGCCAGGCAATTCCTGAAACTTCAAAAAGTGCTTATTCCTGCAAAACCTATTGAAATCAATGGAAGACAAATGCCTTGAAGTTTTCAAATCTCTCACTAGGTAATTTTTGCAACTAGCCAGTCTTTGACTATCTTTGATGTTAAAGTTTTGGTCTTTTTACCTTGATGTATGTGAACAAGAACCAAGAACGGATGAAATCTTTATGTAATAATGGACAGATAAATTGGAAATGCAAGGTAACAATTTTTTTTTTTTGAAGGCGAACTTATTTAAGAGATGTAATAAATTAGATAGTATTAAGATTGTGGTATTGATGGACATTTAACAAAGCCA
The DNA here is from genome assembly GCA_018403395.1 of Gorsachius goisagi. Lineage (NCBI taxonomy): Eukaryota > Metazoa > Chordata > Aves > Pelecaniformes > Ardeidae > Gorsachius > Gorsachius goisagi. Next base: position 19,330 of record BOSO01023630.1, on the reverse strand, counting down.
TCAGAGAAATAACTATGCCTTTGTCTTTTGCAAATGTTTAGTACACAGATGTTTAAAAAAACTATCTAAAATGTCAGTGTTCTTTAAGGTCACTGCAGTGACTTCCAAGTATGGTGTCATGATTCATAGTATCTTGAGTAATGATGTGTGAAAAAAGACTTTGTTAATACAAATGGAGGTAGGTGATAAGACATAGTTCTTATTTCCGGGCCAATGAGTGTGCTTGGCTTTTTAATCGTCAGAAGAAATAGCGTTTCATCTTTAGTTTTACTTGAAAACCAACTGCGCACTGACTAAAAGGGAATAGTGTTTGATCCTCATTTTATGGGGCAGAGAACATGCTCTGTGTGTGTGTGTTTTTGTAGAAGTTTTGTTTTTAACAAATCAAACAAATGCATATGAAAATAGAGCAAAATTTTAATACCTTCTGTTTTAATGGAAACCCATCTAAAGCTCTGGCTAGCAATACTCAAAGTTGTAAGGGAACAGTGTTACTGGGGGGAGGTTAGTTTCCCTGTGTTTGAATACAACTCAAGCTTCCTGCGTGTAAGCATATCCAACTAGGTAGTCAAAATCACCACACCTCATTTTAAATATGTCTGACGCTGATGCCCAGGTCAGACATCCAGTCTTCCTACATAGGTGGAGAAAGGTGAGATGCTAACCTCACAGATAGTTACTTGATGCTGGCAGTAGTAATAAAGCCAGCTGAGGGCTCCGTTGCCTCATCCCACCTTAGCCAGCTTTTTCCTGTGCAGCAATTTGCTGTCCTGTCAGCTGCATCAAGACACCAGGCTGCAAACTGCAATGATCTGGGTTAAAGGAACCCTCTACAAAAACATGCTGGGGGCGGAGAGGCATCTTTAATCATTCCAGTGATCTGGTTTGAAATGTTGCCATGATGGCTCCATTGTGTCAGTACAGCTGTGTGGAGGCAAACCCCAGTGACACACAGCTGGAGAGGTAGGGATAGGACAGCTTTAAAACTCCTTTGCTGTGAGAGCCGAAGTGTCTGGTACCTCCATCCTCAGACACTGTGTTTCTCACTGGAAGAGCCAGGGGCTATACAGGTACCTCACATTGCTCAGTTATATCCCTCAGTTAGGTATGTGAAATAAAAATGGTGTAAATACTCTCTGAGCTACTATTTTTTAATTACAAGAATAAGCTATATACAATAACATAGGAAATGGGGAATTTGTAATGCAAAACTTATTGCCCGTTAATTACTAGCCTTTGTGAGGACTATTACAGAACACCCTGAAATGGAAGTAATTCATTAGATAGAAATAATGGTGATATGTATTTTTGCTTTTCTCCAGTTTAGACAATGTAAGATTTTTCCTTTCATGACTCTTTTCTAGTAGTTGTTGTACAGTAAAATGAAAGGTTTTGAAAAAGCTAGATATTGTGAAAACCTGAAATGAATTGTTAAACATACTTTCAACAGAAAATAAGTTGAGAAAGATATTATTAATGAAAGGGAGTAATTTTGTAAAGGGAAGACTTGCTCTTTCCTCAGCTGCCCCAATGCTTATCTCAGCCTAACTCTGCTCATGTTTTTCAATTCTCCCAGGGAATAAGACATATCTTAGGCATGATTATGCTAAACCTATTCCTATATTCACAGATTCCTATCCTTGCAGAGAAGAATGAATAAAGAATTAAACAGAAGGCTTCTGGAATCATAGCCCTGCTTTTCATGAAAAACTAATAAAATATCTGTCTTCATATTTAAATTATCCCCATTTTTTCTAAGAGGGAAACAAAGTATTAAATTGCTGAAATTCTATAAAAAAGAAAGAAAACTGGAGATAAACTTCAATAATAGAGAAGCCCTGTTGTTTTTTTCAAGTGTTGTCGTAATATATGGTGATAGAAATCTCTCTTCTCTTGCTAGCACGGACATATTTAGAGTTCTGTCTTCCTCCATAATTGTTTATTAAGGAATTCCTGTTTAGTCACTTTAGGCATGTCATAGGCAATAAAAGGAATTATGAAGATATAGCTGGTTTTGCCCGATCCCACTGTTTTTCAGGTAGACATTGAATGGGCTCTGATAACAGGTGCATTTGCATTTGGCTTTATTCACTGCTGGTTTACTATGCTACTTGTGAAGGCATTCCAATGAAAATGATTGCAAATTCAATTACAACTCAAACATTTTCATTTCTGGCTGAGCCTGGATTTCCCTTTTGTTTATGTGTAGCAATTGTTGTTGCATTGTCTAGACTTAATTTATATTTTAATTGAGTTTTAAACCTTCTTAACAGATGATGATGTACCAAGAGATTATGCAACCATTTCAGCAATAGAGAGAAAAACACTTTTTATAATTTGTTTTAATATGGGAGACTCAGCCATAAGGAAAAATATGTTGCCAATAGAACAGAAGTTAAACTTTGATAGTATTTTGATGGGAAACAGACTCTACTAGAAGAATCATAGGAGACAGATGGTAAAAGTGATATTTCTCATAACTGCCAGCATTAGAAATTCAAGCACTAGTACCAGATATATATCTACAGGACATACATACTTCAAAGTCAGCTGAATTGCAAATGGAAAGGTAGTTTGAGTATTTAAATTTCCTTTTAAAGTTAAAATTTTACTTATGTTATTATTTCTGAAATTTTAGTGTCATAACTGCCATAGATAGAAAATAACATCCTTTAGGCTACCTAAAAGAGAAATTTTTCCTTTCTTTGCTTCATGGCATTCTGGTAAGTAACCGAAAACAGAAGTTTTAATGTTCAGTTCATAGTTCTGCAGGGGTTTCTTTTATGGGGAGAGTATGGGGAGAAAATCAAGAAGTCTTTGATTATTTTGTTTCCACTGATAGCCAGTTTATATTTGTTCCCTTTTGGTAACTGACTAATTGTTTTGTACGTGTGGAAAAAGGAAATAATACCAAGCAAGGTTATTTAGAAGAGAAAATGTATTTTGTTTTCCTAGAATTCATGACTCAGAATGTGAATACTGAATGTGTTTGTAGGTGAAGAACTTCTATTCTCATTCTGACAACGTTCTCATTTCAATTATCTGTCACTTTATCTAGTCAAATATGAACCAGACTAATGTGATCTTGCACTGTTAAGGTTAGAGAAGTGTTTGATGCACTTTAGAAAGTTTAAAAATTCCAAATGAATGAAAAGTCTAAAGGAAAATGTAATACTTAAAATAGAACTCCGTAATATTATAGGGCCTACTTTCTCTCATGTTTTAAAGCTACTATTCCTACAATTTCACTGCATTATTTTAATGGCACCCTTTTTTTAAGCATTGTAAAGGTGGTGATCTATTCCTTTTGAATCATCATGCTGTGTATGATGTGGATTTGATAGATTTGAAGACAAAATTATTTCAACATAGACAGCAAAGCCAGGAGTAATTCAAGGGCCTTTTGAAATCAGTTGTAGTTTTGCCTATCTATTCAATAGATAAAACTTTACCCATTCTTTACTAGTGACATGTTAGGGGGGGGGGGGAGGGGGAGAGGGAAGGTAGGCGAGGTAAGATTCATTTATTTATTTTATTCCTTGTAAGTATAAATCTCTGCAGTGTATCTCTTGTATACTTAAGTATCTCAACCTATTGTGACTTTTTCATTGCAATTTCTGGAACTTGTCTATTTTAGTCCTTCCAAACCAATAAAAAGCCTTAAGTTTTAATGTATTTTGGAAAATAAGCTCAACTGATGATAATAGTCCTATGAATGCAATTTAAGCAGAGAACTATATATAAATAATAATTGTAAAATATGCTGTATTTTTATACCTTAGCGAAAGACCAGTACTTCTGAAATGCAAAACTAAAGCAGCTTGCATCAATATAGCTTCAGTGTTTTAACTGAGGCAGTTTACAAACTTACCAAGATAGCAAATTTATTCTTGTGCTATACATTTATAAATTGAAGTACAGAGAAAAGTCTGCTTTCTGTTGCTCTCTAAGATAGAGAAATACCAGGAATGTAATTCAGTTTCCTAAAATCCAGCTTTGACTACAGCAACAAAGCAAGTTTCTTTCTAATTAGTAGTTGCTAAGCCATCCTAAACTCATGGGCAGAGTCTGATTCAGTTCTGTTGTTCTAATGAGATGCTGCTTGCAATAGAACGTATAAGAAAAATCAGCAGCGATGTGATCAGCATTTTGTAATTTCCTCACTCATTAATCTTCTAAAGCAGCGTAACAGCATTAGAAAGGTGAAATTAAGACATATTTCCTTTCACTGAGTTCCTTCCTAGCTCAGCTAACTCTCTTGTGTAGATGTTATTTGTTTACATGATCTAAATCAGATCTCACTCAATATCTAGACAACGTGCTGAAAGGAAAAATATGTGTTTTATTGAAGGAAGTGAATCTGGGGTCATAAGTAAAAGTGCTGATGTCCTAGTGAGCTTCTTGGTTGTACTATTCCTGACAAAGAGATATGCTGTTTGAGGTGTCTCTCTACTCAGTCGCTAAAGTGGTATCTTTTCTCCCAGTTGCTGTCTTTTGTTGCCTTAGAATTTATCTGATACAAGCTGTATAATTTCTGTATGGACCATGACAGATGCCTCAGTGGTAGATGGTTCCTCTAATCCTACTGTTCTGCTCATAAGAACATGTGAAGTTAAGTTATTGTCCTTGGCAGTATGTGTTGCTTTCTAAAGTAACATTTTACTTTGTTCCTGTTGGTCTCCTGGTACAAACTTAAGAGTTTTTAGAGATGCAAGTTTTGTTAAGAGCTCTTAGGGAGTGGATTTCAGAGCAGCCATTAATAACCAACAAATCTTACTGCCTTTTTAAGCACATTTACTGGGCTACAGAGTGTACAGAATGTAAGGGTTATTGTGAAGTTTGGTCTGGAGTTGATAGATTATTTGCATTTATTGATTAAAAGTTGCAGCTCTACAATGACTAGGAGCTTGTAGCCATAACTACATAGCACCAGTACTAAAAGCTAAAGACATGCACATTACACATTTGAAATACACATGGTACATAAACAGCGTATTTTAAAGGCTACATGGGACCATTAAGGTCATATAATCCAACCCTCATAACACAAACTCTATTAGTCCACATTAAGTCTTGCAGTGGACCTAGAATATACAGAAAATCATCTAGCCTGGAATAAAAACTTCAACTAACCGAAAATCTAATGCATCCCTTAATAAATATTCCAATGGTTACGTAACCTTCATGTAGTTATTACTTGCAGTTTTAATTCATCTAATGCCAGTTGGATCCTTCAACTGGCTACATCCTTAATAAATCTCTAAACACAGATTCAGTAGCAACACCCTTATGTTAAGCAAGTGTGATGAGAAGATGGCAATAGGGTTAAAATACAAGTAAGGAACAAAGGAATCAATTGTTAGTCAGCTCAGGCATACTGCATCACAGCAGTGCTTTGTGCTTAAGTGGTCTGCTTAAATTTAAACACTTCTTTTTCTGCCTTAAAAAAGGGTGCCACTTGCTGATAAGTATCTATTTAGATTCAGGGATTCCCTTCTTCCCAGTTCTCCCTAATCTGAGAAGATTGCTTTGACTACCACTTAGGTCTCCCAACAGATATATAACAGAGGAATGCATATCCAGTTAGGAGTACTGAGTGTACAGCTAAATTATATAGCCTATGTGTAGCTGACCTGAATGAACCTCCTTTGCACCCTTACTGGGTCTGAAGTTGGTACTCAAGATAGTGAGTGCCTCCAGATAGTGCTCTTGGAAATCATTGAGTAGGCAGGTCTGTGCAAATTCTCATACAAGACATTCTGAAACTCCTCTCTTACAATGCGTAGTATTCCTGCTGGTCCAGTCTGGGTGTGTCTTGAACAGAAAGTACAAATTGTGCTAAACTGTGTGGTGGTTTTCTGACATGCACAAATGTTAATTAGTGATTGGGTTAAGTGATCTCATTTGCCTTTCCAAACTTCTGGTGACTTTCGCATTACCTACTCTGACAAAGCTTAACTATTAGCAATTGGAATACAGTTTACTAACATTTAAGCGTGATGCATTTGCCAGCTTGTGTAGCACACCACAAATAAAGAAGGCATTTACTATTCTGTGGCTCTCACCCCAAAATACAAGGTCCAGCAACTATACAAATGTTTTCTTTAGTCAAAAAGGAAGAAAATTTTTCAGTGAGGGTGGTAAAACACTGGCACAGGTTGCCCAAAGAGGTGGTAGAAGCCCCATCCCTAGAAACATTCAAGGTCAGGTTGGATGGGGTTCTGAGCAACCTGATCTGGTTGAAGATATCCCTGCTCACTGCAGGGGGGTTGGACTAGCTGACCTTTAAAGAGCCCTTCCAACCAAAACCATCCTATGATTCTATGGAAGTGCTTCTTAAATATGCATTAATAAATGAGGGAAAGTTTTAAAACGCTCAATAAATAACACTTATACTGATTCAGAAAGTGGAGGCTGAGCTTCATGAAAAAAGCAGCAGGAAGCCTCAACAACCATTTCCTTTCCTGCTTCACATGTTGGTTTATTTTCTTTTCTTTTTACTGCCTTGCCTAGCTATTAGAGCTATGGGTACTTCTATGGTAACTGGTCCAGCCCGATACAAATACACTTCAATAGAAAAACAGGGAGGTGTTCAGATATTCCAAATTCATAAATAAAAGTTAAATAGTTCATACAGCATTTTTCTTTTGAAATTGAGCTGCCTGCAAAGCATGGGTAATCATGGATGAAGACATTTCAAAGGGAAAGGCTTGTTACTTTACCTCGGGGCACAATAATTTTTGCTTTTAGAAGGCTAGCTTGGGAACAGTGCTCTAATTCCAAAAGTTAACCTCTTATTTAAATTATTAATTGGAAGGTTGTCTGTTCTCCACCTTCCTCTTTTGCCTGTTGCTGTTTCAGGTATTCTTTTCAATTCTTTCAAGTATTTATTTGAGTTTTACCCAAATAGCAAAGGCTTTAGGAGTAAAGCTATTTTTTCTGCAAAAAAATAATGGTTTTTTATATCTTTGTAGGCTATTTGACTAATCCTCCCTTTTGGGATGCCAGGCCAATTATGGCTCTTAGCTTAAAATGAGACATTTCTGTAAACAAAGGGAAGACAGCATGGACAAATGATATAGCAAAAACCTGTCAGTTTTTCTTGGTTGTAGATGTTTTTTGTTTTTCCCAGTGTTTCCCTGAAAAGGAAGTGTTAGTATGTGGAGCTTGATCATTCCGCAGGTGGTGGTGTCCAGTGTAAAATGAAGGCCAGGTAACATTAACCACATCGTGTCTGTGCTTATCTAGGAGTATACTTGAGGTTACTCATTGAGGCCACTGTTTGTTGGTTTCTTTTTTTTTTTTTTAATGCAGAATTTCTCAAATAATATTTCTTTCTCAGATTTTAATGGAAATAATACAAGTGGTGTACTTCTAGTCTCAAGAATCCATAGTAAAGCACAGTGGAGTTTTATTAATAATTAGGCTGCTGATTTCTCTTTTTATGGAGACCTCTGTGATTTCAGGCAGAATTTCCAGTTTATTTGGATGATGTGAGTTTATTTTAGCTGTGCAGTGGATATTCTTGATTTAGTAATTATTTAATTTCCTCTAAGATGGAAGGATGATAGGCACAACATTTCATAACTATGAGATGTAGCTTGTATAAAGGACAATTCTGCTATTTTAATGAGGTTTGTAACCATTCTAGGTGGTATCTAAGCAATTTGACTATGCCTGGTTAGGTGCATAAAAAAGCTTTTAGTGTTGTATGGCAAGTGGCAATTCTATCATTTTAGGAATAGTCTTAAACTGGAAAACTTTGCAGGCCTTTCTAGTGTCATCCTGTCAGTAGTAAGACTTAAATGGAAGGCAGAGTACCTACACAGCTGCTATTACATGTATATTTCCAAAAATACTTTTTTAAATCTGTCAATGCCTTAAGAATTCATGTTATGTTTGAGTTTAAACTGTTCTTTACTTGATGCATTGTCAATCATAGAATCATAGATAGTTTAGTCTGGAAAAGACTCTTAAGATCATCAAGTCCAACCATTAACCTAGTACTGCCAAGTCCACCACTAAACCATGTCCCTAAGCACCACATCTACACGACTTTTAAATACCTCCAGAGATGGGGGCTCAACCGCTTCCCTGAGCAGCACGTTCCAATGCTTGACAATCCTTTCTGTGGAGAAATTTTTCCTAATGCCTAATCTAAACCTTTCTTGGCACAACTTGAGGCCATTTCCTGTCATCCTATTGCTTGTTACTTGGGAGAAGAGGCTGACCCCTACCTCACTACAGCCTCCTTTCAGGCAGTTGTAGAGGGTGATAAGGTCACCCCTCAGGCTCCTTTTCTCCAGGCTAAACAACCCCAGTTCCCTCAGACGCTCCTCGTATGACTTGTGTTCCAGACCCCTCACCAGGTTCGTTGCTCTCCTCTGGACATGTTCCAGCACGTCAATGTCCTTCTTGTAGTGAGGGGCCCAAAACTGAACACAGTATTTGTGGTGCAGCATCTCCAGCACCGAGTACAGGGGCTCGATCACTTCCCTACTCTTGCTGGTCACACTATTCCTGATACAAGCCAGGATGCCATTGGCCTTCTTGGCCACCTGGGCACACTGCTGGCTCATATTCAGCTAGCTATTGACCAGCACCCCCAGGTCCTTTACTGCCAGGCAGCTTTCCAGCCACTCTTCCCCAAGCCTCTAGGGTTGCATGGGATTGTTATGACCCAAGCGCAGAACCCAACACTTGGCCTTAGTATACACTTAATATACACTGATACTGTTTGGGAGTCATCTTATTTTTCTCAGCTGAAAACTCAATTGCCTTTTAAATGATTTTATAGTTGGCATTAAATGTTCCATGAAGCACAGGAATGAAAATGAATGCGAACATTTCATGCTTTAATGGTTGCAACAGCAGTCTGCGCAGCGGACTGGAGCTTCAAAAATAACGTGTGACTAATCACTTTGTGACCACATTGTTGTATTCTGAGATCCCCAGTGAGACCGTTCATGAGATACCCTGACATATGTCTTGCTGGTTTACAAAGTGACAATTTGTGATTTGTTCTTATATGTACAGTGGTGTGCCCTAGTTCTTATTGCTGAAAGTGTCCTTAAAAGTATCAGTGCAGGGAGAAGTGCAGTGAACCCCTCATTGTGGGACTGCACAGAGGCATGGGAACGAAGAAGGGGGAAGGACAGTAGCTCCTGTGACCCTTCCCTCTCCCTTTATCTTCTGCCAAATATGTTGCATTTTTGGGGGGGATGGAGGTGAACAGAAACCTATCAGGCTTGCAATGATAAATATGCTGTGCTTCATTGTTATTTTTTAAATAGTCCTTTTGATTTTTAGTAAATGTGTGTTAAACTGCTCTGTGATTACATGTCAACTCGAAGCTCTTCAGTTTCACACAAACAGAATTCAAACCTTTTGTCTTTAATCAATCAGCTGCTTGCTTTTTTCCTGTCTATTGTGACAGCATATTAAAGAAAAATTGGAGAAACGTGATACAGTTCAAGTAAGCAAGGCACCTTCCAAAAATGATGTAACCCTCATGCTGAATGTTGCCCTTTAAAAAATAGAGTGGTTTATGATATAAAAGCTTGCTGCTTAAAACCTTCCAATAAAATGACATTTATCATGCTAGTGATGAGTCAGTCAATTTTTGTTTCTTTTTGGGAGGTCGTGTTGTTGTATGATTTGAGTCTTTGAGTTTGAGCCTGTCAAAGCTAAATTTAATCACAGAGTTGCTGAAGTACAATTTTCCTACAGTCCTGTAGATCATTTGCAAACCCGGCTTGCGTGTGTTTTGGTTGGAAACCCTACTAACGACAGGCGAAGAAGCAGCACTAGCAGCAAGGAGAATGACTGCTCCCATGTTTGGGTCACAGACTCAAAGGCTTCATTTTGCTCTGTCTGTGAAGGAACCTGTAGCCAAAGGCCACCTATTCTGGAGTACCGATGTGAGGAAGTCTCTGTCACTTTCTTCTTTTCCTGGTTTGACCCATTTTTCAGAATCTTGCTCCAACCTGTGCTGTTTCCTTCCACTTCCTGAGTTTCTATATCTCTCCAGGTGCAGGTGCAGCTGAGAAATCTCACTGATACCCCCCCATTGGTGACATCACCACCAAACACTGTCCAACGTTTTGCTGATAGGAGACTCTGTATACTTAACTTGTTGCACAAGCAGATTTCACTACTTAAGTATCAATCAGATAATGCAAACTTGCTCTGCAGCTAGGTAATGGGGCAAAACAGGAGATGAAAATAGAAGACTAAGGTTTTTGTGCTTAGCCCAAGGCCCATGATATGCATTTCTGAACATCATTCATTTTTAAGAAGTTACTGGCTTCTAGTAGGAAATCTACCTGCCTTTCAAGTAGTGCCTTTAGTACTATCCTAATTCAAAGTTACAGAAGAACTCAGAGCTTTATTGCATCACTAGAAGTATTATTTTCAGATGACAGAAGAGTGAAACTGAGGTCTTCTCCACTTTTGATCATTCAAAATGCCATAGGGCTATTGAAACAAAACAAGGATATTAAACTCTATGTTCGGACCAATGTCTGACATAATAAGTATTTGTAACAAAAACTCCATTATTTGAGGTTTATCTCTTATGAAATATCTGAAGGATTTTTTGCTTAAAAGGCCAAATGATTTAATCTTGTATGGTCTGGTTCTCAGAAGCAAGGAGACGTAAGCTCTCTGGTTAGGTGTTTTGCATTTACCTTTGCTCTTGGAATGAAAAATGCTTGCTTTTCAGGCCTTGGCTGATCTAACTTGTGGCTGCTTTGCGTAGAAGTACTTGGAGAATGCTCTAGATACAGGACTCATTAGATTCATATACTATGACATGTCTTTTCTTTGAGAAGTCAAATATAAGACAATTCTGCCTATAAAGCAATTTCTCAGCTCTGTAAGATTTTCATACTAAACCAACTCAAGTCAAGGTATTTATTTATTTGCAGAATTTGGACTCTTGATATAACTGACTATCTTACATGGCTCTAAAAAGCAGGGCCAATGATTTAAGCTTGAAGACAATGTTCCAAAAATAAGATGGGGGGAAAAACACAAGAGAAATATCAACTTTGAACTTGGCCCTATGGAATGAAATTCAAATAGATAATGAACGTTTGTATTATCCTATTGATTACTTGAATATAACTGGGTTTTCACAAAGGAGAGGTATAACTTTTTTTATACCATTATTTAGGCGGATGCCAATGATGTAACAAAATTACTGCACTTTTGAAACAGTTGTGAGCTGATAAAAAATCAGCAGCCTTGTGAATGTATTTTTTCAAAATAGCCTCTAAGATTGGATTTGTAAAAAGGCCAATGCTAGAATAACCTTCCTACTCAATTTGTCTTTCAATTTGCGAGTGGTGCAAACTGTTACTGGAGTGCTGTGTTGAGTTATGGAGACTGAAGTTCAGGAATGATGAAAAATTAGAAAATGCTCAGGCAATATGACTTGTCATGAAAAGACTCAAGGAGTTCAATCAAACTGATTAGAGACGACTAAAACTCAGACAGGTTTAAATGGCTGAACATTGAAGCAAGACAAACTCAGATGATTGAGCTATATTTTTTTTAATTTTAAATTTGAGTCTGTTCAATCACAGAACTAGTTGTTGAGATTGTCATGGAGTCTTCATTGTGGCAGCATTTTTAATCAGCCTTGGATGTTTCAAGAATACATCTCAAATTACCATTAAATCTGGGTGAACATTTAGTCTGGATTATGCAGGTAATCAAGTCTGATAGCAGTCATTATTTCAAATTTTGTAATTCATGCAAGCCATTTTAAATTAGAAGTGGATAAAGGGGGAATATATTGGAGTGCTGTTATAAGATTTCATGTGTATAAAATTTTTTTATAGACTTTCTAATTAAGTTCATAGGGTTGATGCTGAAACCATTTTGAAATTTTTTGTTACATTGCGCTAAATAACCTTTTAATAAAAGAACCTCTAATGTTTGCAAGGGGTTTTGTTGTGTGCATGTTTAAGATTGTGCAATATGTTCTGCTCTTTGGAGGTAAATGAAAAGCAGTTTCTTTCAGAAGTTCTTGTGGGTTTGATGACATTTAGTAAGGCTGTGACCAGCTAACCTAAAACCATGTTAAACCATACATGTCACCCGTATTAGCTGCTCTGTACTGTTGGACAGGAGTGGTCATGTGGTCATATATTAACACTGAGCAACTGTTTTTTAAAATAAAATTGTGATTTTGGCATTTATCCAAAGCTAGAGTTTCTCATACTGCTTTATACTCAAATATCAGCAAAACAAGCAGAGCAGAATGAAGACTTAGTTTGAAATGCTTTATGTTAGAAAGAGCAGATTTACCTTTTGTTATTATTCAATCACAATTCATTGTGCTGTTTGGGCTTTTTCTTTTTTGTCTGTTGTCTTAACTGGTTCACAAGGTGCTCCACGTTTTATAGGCCTGCACCACTACATTGGTTTTCTACAAATGTGTAACACTGTAAGGGTTTTTTTTTTTCATGTGCGTAATCTTACAGGTGTGTTTCACCTGTTTCTGCCAGCATAATAATTCCATTTCCATTTGTTAACTTGGTATTGTTATTTTCATTTTTCTGGGCTTGATCTGTCTGCTCTTACACCTACAAGGAAACGTTTAACCACCTCAGTATTAATTTCTGAATCGTTGACTTAGTTTTGTCATGGTCACTTGAAATTTACTGGGCTGAGACATACAGATAGGCTTTCTTATTTGCTTTTGATAAACTCCATTAGATTAACACTTCTTACAATGCGTGAGCGTGTATGTCTTTTGCCATTCTCAAGTTGGCACATTGCTGATTTTATCTCTTCATTTCAATCGTGAGAAAATTCTTATAAAGAGAGATCAAAAACCAGATGCAGTCTCATGAAAAACATTAAAAATTTTTTCAAAGGCAAATATCAAATCCTCAGTGCATTCTCCTTCTCTTCATTCTTCATCAAGCAAGTAGACCTCTTTTTCTAAGGAGAAAAAGATGACGTATTCCAGAAGTCTTTCAGCTGAACAAATTTAATGACTTGCCATTAGCAGTATTTTCTACCTCTCTTACTCCCTCTACTATATTACTCAGATTCTGTCTTACCAATAGGCTTAGAGAGAGCATTTTTACAGTATAGTCTCTTTAGAGTCAATAGTCTCCAACATAGCATGACATTTATCAGTCTTATTTATCAGTCTAAATTGCATAGAAGAGAATAGTGTTTATTTAATCTTTGGCTGACTGTAGAAAAAAGTTCATGCAACACTTACTTTACCACGTATTTTTTCATTTTTACTAAAATATTCAGTTACTCTTCTTGTTCTATCTCATGTTAGCCCATCCCTAAGAAGAAATAAAAAAAAAGTACTTCAGTTCTGCTCCAGGAAATAACTTTTTTTATGATGATTATATAGACTTACGTGTTTATTCCTCCATTTTTTCTGAACAGTTTTTGATATAAATAGGAAACACAAGTATAGTCAATATACTGGTATATTAAAATAAAGCCAGGGTTATTTTGTTTTCTTTCTTCAGCAGAGGCAAAGTCTTTGCAATTGAAATTTAGCGGTTATTTTTATAACCTATAAACTGAAATGGATGTAATTTATGTTTTATTCATCTGCACTGTAAAATGATGTGCATTGTAGCAAAACAAACAGTGTAAAAAGGGACCTATTCTAGTACCTGCTTATTGTTTCTTTGAAGTTAAAATGTATTTATGTGAAAAGCATGAGTATATCAGAAAGTAGTTTTCTAGCTGATGCAGTTTATACAGGTTTCAGGTAATTTAATTAATGCTAAACAAATGCATCAAAGGCTGTTGAATACAAGGACATTACTTTGGCTCATGGTGTCCCTGAACTGCAAGTCACTGGGGTATGGGAGATTATGCAAGGAAAACATCATCTATGCTCCTGCTATGTTCTTCTGCTCTTTCATGGGCATCTGGTGTTTGCCACTGTGAAAAACAAAAACATTGCATTACATGGATTTTTAATCTGATGATGTCATGTACTTTTAAATTTTGACCACAGTATCAGTTTCTTTAGTTATAGGCATGGTTCACTAAAAAAAAAAAAGAAAGTGGATAAATAATCTTATGCAAAAGTTTTCACACTAGCCCTGTTTATAATGGGCATTCATCGTCTCTTCCATGCATTACTCAGATTAGGAATGCGTAGATGGCCACTACTTACCTACTCTAGGGTTTTGTGAATTCTACCTGACAGCCGCAACTAAGAGCTCTAGGGCTGCAAAACAGTTTCCATTCACTGCACAAGTGTGTGTCTGCCTTCACCATAAACACCCTTCCCAGCAGCTTGGCTTTCTCTTCTCATTGTCAGAACCTTTAACTCCATTTTGCATGCACGGTGAAATGGTTGGCTGTCCAGCCTCATGATGGTAACAATCAATATAACCTCTGTCTGCACGTGTCCCTGAGAAAGTAATTTTGGCTGGAATTTCCTTTGGGTGGTGATAGATAGGTTGCTAGATAAAGGTCTTGCATACAGATAAACTTGAATTAATTCAATTAAAGCAGGTCAGACAATCTGAACAACTTCTGTGTAGATGCTCTTGATTCCTTAGCTTAGCTAAACTCTATTTCTAGCTGACCTCAGTAAATCGCCGTTTAAACTGCTAGTTATTATTAATCATGTGAAAATAGACAAATTACCTGAATTTAAATACATTTATTTAAATTAACTACTTAAAACTTCTTCAGCCAGTCAATGTGAGGACGAAAGCTGGCCATGGATTAGACACAACACACATTTTTCTCAATTAGGATAAAGACACAATAGTAATGGTCAGGCTGTGTTATAAAATGAGATACAAAGTACTCTAGGAAGATATGCATCTGCCTTTTCATGGTTTGGGTTTTTTTTTTTTAATAAGTTTTGTGTTTGTAAACATCTATCTGTGAATAATTTCTGGTCTTGCTCCTACCTGATCTCTGGCCATAATTGTTTGACCGTGGTACTATTACTGTTTCCAGAGCTGCTAGTGATGCCCGAAAGAAGTTTTGGTATGCAGTGGGGAAAGCTGGCCTGATTACATGAGTTGTATGGTGACAAAGATCTTGATTTCAAACTCAAATATCTTTTTTTTGATGTAAAACAAAGGAAGTATAACATAAGGGCTAAAAAAAAAAAAAAAAGAGGAGTCATGCAGAAAGTCTAAAAGGAATTGGATTTGAGTTGTATTTTATTCTTAAAGGAGCATCTACAGGGTGTGGGGTGGGGTTTTTTTGGTTTGGTGGTTTGGGGTTTCTTTTAGGGATTTTCAGAGTGGTAAATTGGAGTGGGTTTACTTTTACTCCCAAATCATGTGAGTTAATGTATCTTTTTAATCTTTTCAGTTGTGCTGTCATGCTCAGATATGTAAAGGTTAGGACAGGGACTTGAAAAAATGAAATACATTCTTATCTGTAACATGCCTATCTAGGGGGAGAATTTCATCTGAGCACATTCGGTAGGAGGGGAGAAACAAAGGCATGAAAAGTGATAGGACAAGAGGAAATTACCTCAAGTTGCACCAGGGGAGGTTTAGATTGGACATTAGGAAAAATTTCTTCACCAAAAGGGTTGTCAAGCACTGGAATGGGCTGCCCAGGGAAGTGGTTGAATCTCCATCCCTGGAGGTATTTAAAAGATGGGTAGATGTGGTGCTTAGGGACATGGTTTAGTGGTGGAATGGCAGTGTTAGGTTAATGGTTGGATTTGATGATCTTTTCCAACCTAAATGACTCTATGATTCTATGAAAAAAACCCTTTTTTAGAGGTGTCTGAAAACACAAGGGAAATGAATGGGTCTTAGTCATCTCCAGCAGGATTTCTGTCCTGGGCAGTAACTGGTTAGTGTCCTGGGTATAGCAGCTACCCTTCCACTCAGTGTGGGGACAGAGAAACACCTCTTTATCCTACAGGCACTTAATCAGTAGAGGCTACTGACTTACAGAACTGCCTGCAGAATGGACTAAGTAAAAGATGGGTTGTGGAAGCTGAGAAATTACTTTGACTGCCAAAGAAGTTAAGGGACCTGTGCTTTTGAGAAAAGGCAGGAGAAAACCGCAGAGCACAGGGCTAGAAAGAGATATGGACATACCAAAGTAGCATTTGTAATGTGGTCTTGGAGTAAGCAAAGAGTGCTAAATAAGGGGTGGAAAAAGGTTTCCAGGCACTTTTTGTAGTGGGGAGTTAGATCTCTAAGGAATAGTGCTGAGTTTTACTTATTTCTGTTGAGCTAAGAGAAGGGGATCTCTCACCTCTCTCTCTCTCAAGAATAGTTGAGACTGCATCAGAGGAAAAATAATCCTGTGCTATTATAAAGCTTTTATTTTTCTTCAATGATATAATCTGTGAATTTTTGGCTACCTTCTCTGTGCAAATGCAGAAATCTTAGTTTGCAGATAGAAAACTGGATATTTATAAAATGGTTTGCAACATTTTTGTTATTAAATGTATCATCAAAGCTCTTATTAACACACTTACCATTTCTGAGAAGTGGCATTTTAGATAAGCATTTCAGTATGTATTCAAGAAGTCTTATAGTTTTTGTGAGAGGAGGAAAGAAATCAATTTCTTCCACTTTTCCCTGATGTGGTAAATCATAAGCTATTTTTCTAATTTTTACACCACCTTGTGTTCTACACTTGTTGTACTTTGTATCTGATAATATTTCTAACTCCTGCGCTACAGAATCCCTGAAGATCGAGTAAGAGGGGACATTGGCAAAAAAGTAAAAATGTTTTTGTTTTGTTCTCTTTTTTAATCGTGCATTGTACATAGTAAAGGTATGTCTTTGACTTACTAGTATACTTGTTTAATCTCAGCAGAGAATTGACTTGGTTAACTGACTCCAACCTGTGGATCCAATAGAAGGTGCAAAGAACTTTTCTGTTTGCCTCTACATTCTCAAAAATCATTAATTATCTATACTGTTCTTCATAGCACTGGTTGAACACAGATGGAAGAATAGATGTTTCTAGTGCCATTCAACTGTGCAGGTACAAGAACAGCACCTTTGAAGAAACTTGATTTTGAATGACAGCTGCTATCTGTCGTTGAAACGTAGCAGTTCTAGGAGCTTATCCTGTTACATCACCGTAAGCCAGGTGTGGAAAGGATGCTTTGATAGGCTCCAGACAGAAGTTTGCTAGAGGGAAAAGGGAAACTGAACAAGTTGGGGGATAAAACTGATCTTTGGAATCTGCCTAAAAAAAAATCTTCAGCGCTTAAAGGAAAATTTGTGAAATCCTTATCATTAAGGCCGTTGTCCACTTGTTATATTCTTGTCTGCCTTTGCCTATTACTTTTTTCCATTTACTCAGCCTGGATGTTAATACAGAAAGAATGAGAAACAAGCAAGAGGAGCCGAAAGTCTTAACAGACCATTGACATTATGATTTAATTGATGAAAGAGAATTGTGGAATAACTTGTCTGACTGGAATATTACTATAAAAGGAGGGACAGATAAGAGGGAAGGTGTATGTTGCTCTATAAATCAAAGATGTGTATGCTTGGTCTGGGATTCAGAATGCAGAAGAAATGGGATCTGCTGCAATTCCATAGACAATATTTAAAGTATTAAACATTGAAGTCACTATCGTGTTGATGCTGCATGGCATGCCACCAAACTTAGAAGGACAGGCAGACAGTGCTTTCTGTGAGCAACTAAATCAAAGCATTGGATACTGCAGTAGGAAGGATTTCCCAGAAATCTTTTGGGAAAGGAATGTAACAAAATATTTCCTGATGATTTTGTTAGAGCTTCTTGGTACAGAAAGCTAAAATGCAACTCAGATGGATACTGTCTAAGCAGTGGGATTTCCTTGAGAATGTGAAAACAGAGGGCAACTTCTTGAAACTGGTGAAAAAAAGGGAAAGCCAGAGAACAAAACCAAACCAATGAACTTAAAGAAGCCAGGATCCAGACTTCAGTGAGTAAGTTGGTAGATTAAATTTCTTGAAAGGCAAGTTCAGGCAAAAATTAAGCTATGGCAGTTTAATGAACAAATGGGAACAGCAACAAAGACACAAACTAATAGCAGGTTTAGTGAATGGCAACATGAAAATAAATGAAGCTATTTAGGTTGTCCCCAAAATGTCAAACATCACATAGGGCTGTTGCAGTGTAACCTGATGTTGCACAGGAAAGGAAGGCAGAGGTAGGGATGGACACAACATTTGGGAAAAATTATCCTCTGTGCTTCAAATATACTTGACAATGTTGGAGCCACTTTACTGTGAGCTTTTCTATGTAATTTTGTTGTTTCTGTTCCAAGATATACATATTCATATACTTTAAATTTAAAGGTCAGAAATATTTATAATGTTTTAAGGCATGCTTTTCTTGGATTTAAGTATGCATGTAATTTGAAATCTGTCTGTAAATTACAGCAGTTAGAGAACAACATTTCCTTTTGGTTCTAATCTCTCCTTTGTAAACTTTTGATCCTTTTTTTTCTTTTAGTGTACATAATAAGGTTGAATTAAAGTTTACCACTTAAGTAATTTCTTGAAATGCTGAAGACTTGTGAGGAAAGTGGACTAAAAAGCCCAAAATATCTAACTCTAAGTTGTCAAGACAGTATTACATTTTTGGTTTCCAATAGTATCTTCCTATAATGCAACATATAACTTGTTTATAATATCTGGTTGGAGCACGGATATGTATGTTTTGAGGAGGAGTAGAGAAAGAAACAAAGAAAAACCTTTTCTTAGACAGTTTGTAGGGGTTCATGTTTAACATTTTTTATACTGCAGAAGTGCCATTTTGGTAATTTTTATTCCTTTTGCTTTCAACTTATTAACATGGTGACTTTATGGCTATGGTGAGTTGACCTTGGCTGGACAGCATGTACCCACCAAGCTGCTCTGTCACTCCCCTCCTTAGCAGGACAGGATGGGGAGAAAATTAGATGGAAAAAAACCTTGTAGGTCAAGATAAAGGCTGTTTAATAAAGCAAAAGCAAAGGCCACGTGCAGAAGCAAAGCAAAGCAAAAGATTTATTTTCTACTTCCTATCAGCAGGCAATGTCCAGCTGCTTCCTGGGAAGTAGGGCTTCAGTACACGTCACAGTTGCTCCAGAAGACAACAATTGTAATAAAGAATGCCCACGCCACCCCCCTCTCCTGTCTCTTAGTATTTATTGCTGAGCAGATGTCATATAGTATGGAATGGTATTTGTGATGCCTATCTTCAAGAAGGGCCGGAAGGAGGATCCGGGGAACTAAAGACCAGTCAGCCTGACGTTGGTACCAGGGAAGATCATGGAGAGGTTAATCTTGAGTGTGCTCACCAGGTGCATTGAGGGTAATCAGGGGATCAGGCCCAGCCAGTATGGGTTCATGAA